>JABSTQ010008932.1:0-44370 GCA_013358835.2 Ixodes persulcatus
TGAGTGGACCCTCTCTACGATCTAGGCTCTCCATACAGGAGCAGTAGTGGAGTTGTAGGGGTTAGTAAGGGTAGCCGGGTAGCGACCCTAAAGAGCCTAAAGTTTTATTCACGTACTCACGGACCACGATCATCTAATCTGATGTCCCATATTGTTTTATTTAATAAAAATTGTACCCTAATTTGGGAGATTATTTTTTTAAAGGGACCCGCAAAAATCAGAAATTGCATACTGCTTTTTGTTTTTTTCCACCTTCTTTGCGGCTTTTTCAGCTTTGCTTGGTATCCCGCTCTCGCCCTCTCACTTTCTCTTTCCCCCTGCCAACTCCCGCAAGCGTTGCCGCAAGACGACGTTCGATCATGGCGTCTGGTGGAAGTGGAGCAGTGGTGAAGCGCAAAATAAGCGACTTGAAAGTCGTTCAGCTCCGGAACGAGTTAGAGAAGCGAGACTTGGACAAGACCGGCTTCAAAGCTGCTTTGATTGAAAGGCTCTCCAAGGTAAATGACGAGTCCCTAAGGCCTTAGTCGAAACAATGAACACGTCGACAAACCAGGCACTAGGCCTAAATTCTGGAACTACGTTTTCATTTCACTGTTCTATATTACTTCGTCCTTTTGAATTTCTTTCAGTACCCAAGCAAGCTTTTTAAGGCTTTGTTTGCTCGTACAAACGTGCTTGGAAATCCCCCCCCCCCCCTTTCCATCCCCCCGCCCCTCAAATAGCTACAATTCATTTTTTTTTGCTTTGTTTTTGTTTTTGCCTATGACAAGTAATGTTCTCATTAGTGACCCCTCGTCAAACGAAATGACGTACGGCTTTCGTCCTTTCGCACACACGTCTCGTGTTTTGCGCAGCTGGCGATAGCTTTGGCAGTAGCAGCTGTGTTTAAATGTATAATACGAGCGCCTATTTATTTTGAGTAAAGCTATACGCACTCCGGAGTGCACTTAGGTCGGAAATGGCTATACGCACACCGCGGAGATCTCATGCCATTTGGGTCACCCTTTTCGAACGGCGCGTGTATCACTGGGGAGCTCGTTAACACAGCCCCCCGCCTGCGTTCACGCCGCTTCGCGGCGACAGTATCGGCTGCTAATTACAAAACGTAACCAGTATACGCCGCTTCGCGGCGTCCAGCCGGCAACACAAGTCCCGCTGTCCCCCGATCGCACCTCCGGAAAGGGAGTCCCATACCATTTACAGGGTGGAACAAGGAGACGGCAGGCTCTTTAAATCGACCGGAAAATTCGGTTTCTTAACCTATCGCGCTACGACTTTGTGCAGCGTTGCCCACTGATGGTGCATTTTTTTTGTAAAATTTTCAAAGAGCGAACTTACCTGAGGAAAAAGTAAAGAAAGAAAAAGGCTTAGCTCCTATGGAAACGCAGCGACGCCACCGGTCTTCAAAGAGCACGGCGCCGTTTCCCACGGGACACAAGAGGTGGCGCAACGAACGCCGCCAACGAACGAGCATACGGCGCGCCAGCGTCTTTAGCAGACAATCTTTTCGACTCAAAAGCGGCGCGCGTTCCGCAGGCGGCGACAGTCGCAGAAACAAAAACAGGCGCGGTAACAACAAGCAACTGCAGTTCCTTGTCTGCTAAATACGCCGGCTCTTGGAGTCGTCTGCTCGTTCGTTGGCGGCAGTTGGCGTCGCGACCGCTTGCGCCATCTCTTGTCTCCCGTGCGAAACGACGCCGTGTTGTTTGAAGACCGGTGGCGTCGCTGCGTTTCCATAGGAGCTAAGCCTTTTTCTTTCTTTACTTTTTCCTCAGGTAAGTTCGTTCTTTGCAAATTTTACAAAAAAAATGCACCATCTGTGGACAACGCTGCACAAAGTCGTAGCACGATAGGTTAAGAAACCGAATTTTCCGGTCGATTTAAAGAGCCTGCCGTCTCCTTGTTCCACCCTGTAGTTCTGCGAAGTTTCGGCGACAACGTTTTCATCGCTAAAAGAAATGTCGTAAATATCGCCAAATGCCTCGACAAAACAAAATGTTCCAGAAAAAAAAAGGGAAAAGTAGGCCCACCCCGAATCTAACCCACGTCCACTTGCGTAGAAAGCGGACGTCTTAACCCCTACGCCATGGCACCGCTTAGAAAAGTCGCTGTGACCATTCGTTTTATACGAGTTTAGCGGAGTGCGTATAGCCATTTCCGTTCGAAGTGCACTCCGGAGTGCGTATAGTTTTACTAATTTCTTTTATGTTTTTCTCGGGTACTGGAAAGAAACCAATCGAGCTGACTGCACGTCCTTTTTTTTTTTTTTCTCTTTCTGTGGCTTTATAGATGATTTCATTGTAAGCTAATACACAGGGAAATGTTCTTTTCGGCCACGCACTGCAGAAGCTTACATGAAGGGCTTAGTTTAGAAAGCGACCACTTATACTGAAGAGGAGCGCTTGCTCCTTGGAAGTGATAGAGATGGTATTCACTGGAGTTCATATTTGAGTTGACTGCTCCGTACCTCGGCAAAACTCACTCACTAGTGCACTCACCTTCACCGATCAAGGGTGAGGGGTCAGTTCATGAGTTCGGCGAGGGGCGCGATTTTATGAGGTTGGTGAGTGCATAAGTTCGGTGAGGGGCGCGGATTCATGAAGTCGGTGAGCCAGAGGCCGTGAGGGTGAGGGTAACTTTTGATTTTAAGGGCACAGGGTAAGGTAAAATTAAAAAAAAAATCGATTTTAGTTTTTTTCGCAATTTGAAAAGTTTGGTTCTTTCCGCACAATTTCCATTGACACAGTGTTCTTAGAAAGTTATATTTCGGGCTGAAAATCACTTCTTCCGAAAGCAAGTAGCAGGTGACCACGCCTCCTTTTGGGATACGCTCCCTGTTTATCGATAAATTTTCCAACGAAACAAATTCAACACCAGACCTAAAAGCTTGTCCGGTAACGGATAATCTAAAAAAAATTATCTGGCAACTATTGCATGGCTTTTTTTCAACCAAGACACTCCCGAGACGCTGTGCACGTTGTTTCCAGGTGTGTACCATATGTACAGTCGGGGACAAAAGTCTCCAGGACGCGCGAGCTGCGACTGAAACGCATTGCTCTGCCATCTGCCGGCGGGCCGCCTGGTGTCGAGATCGCACAAAAGCGCATGCGCGTCCTACTGTGCCTACAAACATGCATGTTTTCCAGCTCTTCTGCGGCGCAGCGCCTAACTCGGAATCGGGCGCGTGGCACCGCCTCGGAGATAGCGCTTACTGACATGGCACCTATAAAGCAAGAAGTCACGGCAGCTCAACTGAGCGATAAGCTCAACTGGTTATAAAGCAAGGTGCGCTGACACGGCGAAATGCAGCGCAATGCTGCAGGCGGTATCTCCAGTTTCGGAATGTGTATAGCAGACGCCCGTCAGTCACAAGCGCTTATCTCCGAGGCGGTACCACGCGGCCAATTCCGAGTTAGGCGTCGCGCCGCAGAAGAGCAGGAAAAGACACATGTTTGCAGGCACAGTAGGACGCGCATGCGCTTTTGTGTGATCTCGAAACCAGGCGTCTCGCCGGCAGATGGCAGAGCAATGCGTTTCAGTCGCAGCTCGCGCGTCCTGGAGACTTTTGTCCCCGACTGTACATTCAAGCGTTTGTGTTTTTGAAACGACAAAATGGCGGCATTGGATGCTGTTCTTTTATTCAATGGTGGTAGCATTGCACAAGCCAATGTTTTGAAGTCCTGTGGATGGAACCCTGTGTGGAACACCATTAAGTGGCTGAGGGAAGTTGACGTCACTCGAATATACTTTATGGACCAAGCGACACGGCAGGTCACAAAAGAGGCCCGTCAAGCAAGGCGATAAGCCTAAAGGCGAAGATATGACTTTAGCAATACCTTCCAAGCTGGCGGCTATTGAAAAAATTACTCTGAGGCTGTTGGTGACAATAGAAACTTGTTATTCACCAGTTGTTTTACTTTAAACTCTATTATCTCAAAACAGTGTTTTTTAGTACATAGGTACCATTTTTTCCTTAACCTGATATTATAGAGGGTTGATTTTTTATTCCTACCACCTATGTGGGTGTTGAAAAATACTGAACTAAAGTTAAGAATATGCACCTAGCAGTTTTTGAGTTACAAATTTTTTAAAAATACATGAAAAAAACTAAAATTTCAGTTTTAGAATTAAACAAAAATTAGAAAAAAAACTTATTTTAGATTGGTTCAAATAATTCTAGTTCAGTAGATAAAACACTATATTTCGAACAAAATGGTATATGCATGACAGGAATACTCCTAATAGTCACCGAGGAAAATGTTCCTCAACATGGCCTCAAATGCATGGGGAGTATACGACTCACCCTGTGCCCTTAAAGGGATACAGAATCGAAACTTGGAATATAGAGAAAACATCAAGAAATGAGTTCAATATGATCAGCTAAGCCTGTAATGAATAATCGCACGGTCGTATTTTGAGCAGATGGCTATATTTTTGGTTCTAAATGCCAAGATTTTGTCGAGCGCTTCAAAAACAGCCATTGAAGAGCGCGATGCATCTCGGGAAATCCGGCAGACGTCTTGACGTCATCATGCCTCGGAGGACCAAGCGTACCATAGTGACGAGCTTTGCCACTTGGAGGCGTCAACGCGTTACAATCTCGCTTTGTCGAAGTACCCGAGGGCTGTAGATATCGCGGAGCCGGCAGAGCGCAGAGGTGTCAGAGCCCTCAGAGCTGCCTCAGCTGCCTTGAGTGTGCGATGGCGGGTCAACATGACGAGAGTGGTGGCAGCGGCAGTGGGTATGATGACATTAGCGACGACGAAGACGTCAACAGTAGTGATGGGACGAATCACCGGAGATTCGGATTCGGACAGATTCGGAGATTCGTCAGGTTCGTCGCTGGTTGCAGACGGCAGCGTGAACCTTGTCGTAAACCTCGCGAATGCGGTGAGTTGTGTTTTTTTTTTTTAGGTACTGTTATTGCATATAACCAGATTTTGTCTTGTTTACTTCAACGCGCCCAGGTCCAGCTGAGCTGATTGGTGTAGTTGGCATAGGCCTAACCAATGCACAGTCTCGGTTTCTGCGCGGTTTCACGGTGATCGGTAAAATAAAATGTAGCGAAATGCTGTGTATTATTCATAATGTGGCACAGCGCGCAATAAATATATTCAGGCAAGGAAATGATTCGTCTCCTTCTCCAGAGCTGCGTAAGACGCGAGTGCGATGAAAAGTGTCGCTAGTTCCAACTTCGACCGCGTACCGGCACCGGCGAAGAAAAACGTTGCACTGTCGTTTCTCCGTTCTCGGCAGCAAGGTTTGTATACGTGAACTTTATTTGATGAAAAAGAAACAACACAGGGGTGTCCAACGCAACTTTATTGTTCAAACACTAACTAATTCAGATATAATTAACTAGAAAGGTACAAATGCAGTACAGGAGACTGTGATTATGCGGCGCAAGGAGTTTTAGATTGTTTCCCGTGTTCCGATAACAATACCGCAGTGGACACACGTTGAAGATAATCGAATCGAACATACTCACTTGTGTGGGTATGTCCTTCTGCCGAACAGCACGTACGACAAATGTCCTTCTGCCGAACAGCACGTACGGCATCGATCTCTTGCGGGGGGGGGTCTGCTGCGAACCTCGGGCGGGCACGGTCGACGACGTCTCCGGTCTTCGGGAGCCCCGTCGACCCGCCGCTGCACCGGCTGCACGTCCGCCGAATCCCGCCGGGCTGGGGCGGCCACGCCAAGCCTGATGAGATCCACGAGGAACTTATCACGCTTGTGTTTCGCCGCAAGGGCAGCCGCGGTGGTCACTGCCATGACCCCGCCGACAACGCCGGAGGTTCCTCGTGCCCAAGAAAGTCTCTTCAACCGCCCGCCCAAGAACCGACTGTTGCCGAACCGCCCGGGCGATGAAAACATGCGCTTGTATTTCCACGTGCACCAAGCATGCCTATTTTGGTCGTAATCCGGAACCGAAACCAATTTTCCCGCGATGTCTGGTTACCGTTCTCGACAAACATCCGAAATCTTATAAACAAAGCGGAACATTTCATTCATTACTATATTAGTATATTACAACAATATTTTGTGCACTTTGTAGAATTTAGTGAATTTATTATCACAAAAAGTTGAAACACACATAAACTTGATCTGGCAACCATGGCAACGCTCCGAATTTTTCCGAACTTTTCCGATTCTCTTGAGATTCGGCTACTCTTCCGAATCTTCAGATTCGGCTCCGAATCTCGGTTCGGATAAAGATTCGTCCCATCACTAGTCGACAGATCGCTAGTGGCTATGGTGGGCGAAAAGCGATTCGACTTGGAGCCGTATTTGTATGATCCTTCCGCATCGTCAACTTCTTCACGACAAAGACACGCGCACCAAGCCTGGGAACAACCGAAGCGTCAACGAGCCATGGGCACGCGTTTGCGCGTCGCGCGAGAGCTGAAACCAAGGTGGCTCACTTCGTTTTGGCTCTTTCCACCAAGACGCCTCGGTATTGCATTCAGGCCTAGACATACCGCTGTGGCGCTGCTTTCAGAGGCATGTTGTCGTCACGACGTTCCATTGAAGCTTCATAACCAACTACCAGGTGGTTTTTGATTATCGTTTAATTCACTTTAAAATATGTTATCTTGCGTTTTCTAGCGCAATATTTATGTTTCTGTGGTTCTACTGCTACCTGCGTCGTGTTGAAACAAAGAAATGAGCTCCAGAATTTGGTTTCCGTACCCCTTTAAGCTAGATGTGAGTGCGCTCAACCAAAAGTGCCGATCTCTGGACTGCTTGCAGGGCATGCTCAGGATAAGTTGTTATTTATGTTCTCCCGAGGAATACAATATTGATGGTGCGCAATGTTCCTATTGGAAGTGTTGTGGAAGCTTGCCGTCAGCACGTGCTCAGCAGCAACGAGCTCAGCTATGGCTGCCAGTGAGTAGGCAGTATTCACTGGGTGTCATATTTGAGTGTGGTGTTCACAGCGTATGCTCAGAACAAGCCCCCCCTTCTTAAAAGAACTATACAATCTTAATGGTGTGCAACGCACGTGGAAGCTCAACACCAGCTCGCACTCAGCAGCAACGGACTCTCTTATGGCCGCCAGTGAATACTACCTATACACTTGACAGCTCGGTAAGACGAGGTGAACTGAGTTGTAATTTCACCTTGCTTTTGAAATAGTGTTAATGATTTACATTTCGATTTTTCAGGCTCTTGAGGAAGAGGGCTTGGATCCCGAAGCCCACGAGTTTGAAGTTCCGGCTGATCCCATGTCTGCCAAAAAGACAAGTAGGTTGCATAGCAATATCCGTTAACTTTGCGAGAGTCGCTGCTAGGTTACTGGAGAACTGAGTGAACAAAAATCATGCTATGAAAGTTGTGCTTCAAAGGTATAAAATTGCACATAGAAAATTTCTTAAGTTTTAGATCAAGTGGCATTGGTTCAAGAATGAGGCACATTAATTTTTCCTCCACAACCAAGTACTGGTGTAGGGCAATATATTTCCACGAGTCACAAAGCAGGTTGCACTTCACGCACTTTCTACACGGATGTGTGCAGAGGAGGCGAATCAAATGTGCCCGTTTGCAATTTCCAGACATGGGTTGCTCGTGACATCAATGCTAGGAGAGGAGCGTGGTTGACCGTGCTAAAATGTAGCATGCCGCTATCAAAATGGGTCTAGCCAGGGGAGGGTGGGCAGGCTTAGCTGCGTGTTTTGGCAAACCGAATTGCTGTATAACAGTTGCTAATGGCTAAATGCACAAAAGTTAAAAGGCATGGAAGGCATTCTTTTAGTTGGATAGGTCAAAACATGAATATTACCTTGTCACTCGCTGCAATGGAAGAAATAAAAACTAAATATATGCTTGGAGTCCCAAGATTTGTTTTGCTGCTCCAAAAAGTTCTTCAAAAGGACTGATCACTCGCATATCACTGAACCATTTTTTCAACAGTGTGGTCAACAGCTTCATTGGGCTCTGCAGTCACCGACACTGAAACAACAAGGCGTGACCCAATATGTCCCTTCAGCTCAAGCATCTTAATTCGGAACTAGTAGAAGCCCGTAGTGTTCTCTAAAATACAGTGAAAACACAACTGGATGCTCCGTTCGCTCTGCCCGGCATGCTTGCGCTTCAATTGCATAAGCCCTCTGCCGGTAGAGTTGGGCCTCATCTTGTTGCCTGAAATAGTAAAAAGCAAATTGAAAGCAATTAAATTCACTATATTATAGGAAAGTACACAATAGCAAATATATAAACATCTGTTTTTAATGCAAAAACATTCTTTAGCTACCCCCCCTCCCCCTCATTTTGTGAACTTTTCTGGCCTCCTAAAATTTCCGCTAAATTTAGCAGAAAAATTTGTCATGTGACCTATGCACCAATTCAGTCTCCCCGCTAAATTTAGCAAAAAAATTGATGTCGCGTAACCTATGTACCAATAGACTACTTCCATAAACCCCTGCATGCATCACGGCGCGCGTTGCACTCTGGGAACTAGTTGGCCAGGGAGGAGAGTGGCATGGTTTCGGTTTCGATCGACACAAGCAACAAGAAATTATACACAGAGCGTGGACTATAAATGGCCGTTATCTCGTGTTTTCTGGTCCCGAGAGTGTCATTTGTGGTCTCTAAACTAACCTAAATGGCCAGACATTGAAGTTTTAGCACAAGCCCGAGACGTATAGCTTGTCTTGACACATGCTTGTTTATTTTTGTACCCGAGCCTTTCTGTTAGCGTTTCAAGGTATGTGGACGAGCCACTGCTGGTAATCTCGACGCTGCGAAGCTTGGGGATCTTGCTTGTGTACGAATCAACAAGCTGTAGCAATCAATAAGTATGCCTACATCGAGCTCGCGCCTTTACATTAGTGTTGTTGATAATTGATCAGGAAGTTTGTTTCGTGCGCCCATAGATGAAATATAACTTTTTGCAATTACTGTTTTTCTTAATGCACCTGAGTATGTGAGGTAAAACTCGGAGGCACCTTTGAAAAGCTCCATTTGAACACACTTCTCATCTCTTATTTGTACTGCCCCGCAGCACTGCATTTAAGTCCCCACCTGCTTACATTCCACTAATATTCAACATCGCGTATGCGCATAAAGTTATCCTGCAATCATATAGGCACATTCGCACGTACAAACCGTTTAAGAAAGCAAAAGTCGAGCAGTTGTGGGAAGAATGTTGCACCGTTCGCCGGAAGTGCGCCGGACCGGCATGAACCCCTATGCGGTGCGCGAAACGAACGAAATTATTCAAAGTGCATTTGACGGTTGCTAATGGCCATAATATTTGTTATTTGTTTGCTTTCTTGCTGACTGAGTATGCCTAGATAATTTCAGACACACCGTTCAGGCACAGATCTTGGGCGTCGGTAAAAGCTCGTCCAAAAATGCTTAGCGAGGAGTAGGGGACTCTTGTTAGGGCCTCCGTCGCAGCTAGCCGATCTCGGCGCTTGCGAAAACTTAATCTTCTATCAGCATAAAATTTGAGCGTGAGATATGTGATGACACGAGGAAGACATCATAGCAACTTTTGTGCAGTATTGAAGTCGAATTTATTGCGTTTTATTAAAAGTTCATGCGCCAACGCTGGGCTCAACTTTGATACTCTTGTGAGGACGCGGCTTGCTTTTCGCCCAATGAAGCAACAAGAAGCGTACGTTTGGCAAACAAAATACGTGTAGGTCTCAAGGTGACCAAATTTCAGTTGTAATTCACTGGTACTAGATGGGATTACTGACATTGAGCTCAAAGATGCACTCGTGGGGTGAGGTGACTAAGCCACGTCTTACTACGTTTGCATACGCACGCACAATATCCGGTGTTTCGGGAACCAAGGAAAGTGCCCCGGTCTTCGTTTTGTATCGCTCGAGAATGAGTGTAGTGCACATTCATAAAAAGTCAGATAATCGAAAACGCAAGCAGTGCGTTCGGTCGCGGCGTGATAGTGTGAGATGAAGCTGCTCAGTCGAAACCGAAACTGAGTGGCCAACTCGTTCCCAGAGTGCACTGCGTGGTATTTCACCGCGATGGGGCGCGTCGGTTTTGGAAGAAGTCCATTTAGTTTCCCTGCTAAATTTGGTGAAAAAATTGATGTCGTGACCTGACATCACGGGACCTACTGGCAAATTCAAGTTCCCCGCTAAATTTAGCGGGAGAATAAATGTCACATGACCTATGCACCAATTCAGTTTCTCTACTTTTCCTTAAAAGACACATGCAAAGGAAAAAAACATTTTTTTTTTAAACAGTCTAGATGGAAAAAGAATGTTATCAAATAAATTTACAACGAAGAAAGAAAAATTTTAGAGCTATATTTACGGCGCAAAACGAATTTGTAGTTGGTGCCCGCGGGAGCCGCCGCTGGTCACGTGGTAGGCCCGCGCGCCACCGCGCTCCGTCGCCGGCGCCGCAAAGTACCTCGCGCCGCACGCTGAGCGTAGTGCGAACGCCGCTTCAACGCGTTTCTCCACGCCGCCGTCGCCGCCGCCGCACAAGTTCGCCTGCTTCGGGGCGCCGCCGCCATTATCTGACCGGCGCACAGGTCTCTTACGTCTGCTTCCGCTTTTTCAGGAGCTTCCTTTGGGCTCTAAAAGTTACTTGTTATTCTTTGTTTTTTGTTGCACTTCAAACGAAGATGAATAAGTGACTTTTCGAGACCATAGGAAGCTTCCGAAAAATTGAAAGTACCACGTGACAAATAAGGGCCAGTCACGTGATAAATATGGGCCACTTTTCCGCGACGCCCGCGGGCGCCAACTGCAAATTCGTATAGCGCAGTGAATATAGCTCTAAAAATTTTGATTTTTCGTTGTAAATTCGTTTTATGACTTCCTTTTCCCAAACCGGCTGTTTAAAAAAAAAGTTGCTTGTGTTGCTTTGCATGTGTCCTTTATATCAACAGACCATTGATTTAGCGTCAATGTCCTCAACGTCGTCTTGGAGGCCGCCTTAGAGATTGTCCTGGAGGTCGTCTTTGACGTAGTCCTCTTTACGAATGCTATCACAATTCATAGACAGCCAGCAATAGTTGTTTCTGCAGCAATTTTTGTTATATATATGTATATATATATATATATAAATAAATAAATGGCATAACTTTAAAAAAAAAAAAAATTAAGTGTGTTTTACCAGGTTTTGCACTTCTCATTGCCAACAGATGACACCGACGCTTCGTTTACATTTGTTCAACATTTTATTCACGACGAGCAATCCTTAGCACAATAAACTACAGGCACTATTTTCAATAATCATATTCAACAATATTTTTAATCATTCAGACTTTATAATGTTTGCGAGTTTCAACTTTTGGTAAATTTAATGGGACATATTTATCGGATCAAGTGGTGCCCCGTGCACAGTAAGTAAAAAGATCGCAAACCAGTAACCGCGGGAAGGGCGGTGCCTACACTAGCTCCTTTTAGCCATTCTCACGCTGTGAGTGACTATAGCAATTGTGTCAGCGCTTCGCAGGTCTGGAATTGGTTCCAAGCAATTTTTTTTATTGCACACTGAAGTGCACCCGAGTTCGAAATGAGTTCGAGTTGAGACGAACGTGAAGAGGAGGGACTTGAGCTAACTTGGCCGGGTGTGGTACCCCAGAAAACGCTAGGGAACCTGTGAACCTACCGTAAAATACCGGGCAAGCGCCCACTGAAAATTTAGAGATAATCGCGGAAAAATGGGGGATGGGCACTTGTCCGGTCATCAATTTTACATATCAACATACTGTGCATATTTTCTCAGATCTTCCAAATTTGGGAATGGGCGCTTAATGTGGAATGGGCGAATGCCCGGTATTCTACGGTGGTGCCAGATGAACTCTGCGATTGCCTAGATAGCCGAAGCATGACATACTGCTTCTGTGCTTCAGTTCGCTTTACGACAGATGCAGTCGTGCGACACATTTCTGAGCGCCAGATCAACTGGGATAGCTCGTAGCGTCCGCCGCAGTCCGTCTCAAGGTGAAACGGAGTATAGTTGCAACTCTTCTTTGACAAATGTTTGAAATCGGAAATCTACATTGCCAAGTTGCCATGCTTAGTTCATACTTCTTTTTCCTTGAAGGGAAAGTTGCAGAGAGCGAGTCTGACCACCAGACTGTGGACGAAGAGGAGGAAGAAGAGGAAAAGGTCTGTGTCCAGAGCTCTTTTAACCTAATGGTGCGTTCAGTAGCGGCTCCCTCAGCTCCGAATGGAGTAACTCGAGTTGGTGTCCTCAAGGCGCCTGCTGAACGGCAAAAAAAAAATGTGACTCCCCGGCTGCTTCTACGCACTTTCTGCTTTCTCCCCTGTGCCAGGCGGTCTTCGAATAAAAATGGAAGCAGACGATGGCGAGCGCAATCTTTTTTATTTGACGCCAATATTGAAGAACTCTTGACAAGGTCGTTGAAGAAAAAGCGAGTGACTGTACACATCAGCGCTGCTGTTCGAAGCGATCTAACACGATGGAGCCCTTCGCAGGGCGGTGCAAAGGCTGCTTCTGTTACAAAAAAAAGACAAAAACGTCGTCAGCACGCGCAAAATATGGAGCTCAGCGAATCCCCGCTGCCGGTTGCAATACCTTTATACGGCCATACATTTGTTCTGCCCTTCGTTACACACTTCCTATAAAATGTATTCGTATACAAACGGGAAGTTCGGCCACGCTCGGCGATCAAGGTTTTGTCGGGCGAAGTGAGCATCAGCCAGCGTACACCCCGATTTAGCTACGCAAACAAAACATTAATCAGGATCATGCTCTGCGTGAGTGTCCAACCGGCTACCAAAGTCACGTTCATACCCTGCCTCGCTCTGTTCAGCGCGGGCAGGACCATTGTCAATATTCACAGAGTTTCTGTGCGACGGCGATCAAGACACGGCGTCAAGTGAATTTTTTGTGTTGTTTATTAGCATATTCAAACCAAACAAAGTACGGTCCAATGCATTTCCCGAAAAGAGCCTAACCTGGAAAAGAAATTTGAACACGCTATTCCTCTTACTTTGAGCACTTTTCATTAACAAAAGCGAGCACACCGCACACCCGCGACAAAACCGACGCAGCTTATCCCCCCCCCCCCCCCCCCCTTTTTTTTTCTCTCTTTTAGCTTTATAATTTTTTCGCGATCCGGAAACACGTCATTCTGGGCTCCTTTCACTCCGGAGATGGTGCACGAGAGCCTGATTCCGAAAACTCTGAGTAATGTGCACCGGAAGTCGGTCTTTGCCGTCTCTAGTCTGTTGCGACCTAAGAACGAAGTGCGACGGTAAGACGGGCCGGGGAGGAGGAAGCAGACGGAACGCTAAAGAGAGAAGGAGGTTCTCCCTCTCTTCTCCAGCGTTCCGTCTGCTTCCTCCTCCCCGGCCCGTCTTATCCTCGCCCTTCGTTCTTAGGTTGCAACGGACTACAGTGGAAGGACCACTGACTCCTGGAGCCGCTACTAAATGCGCCCATTGGCTGTCGCGTGAAGCCGGGCTGTCTGTGCCGCACGTTTTCCCCGTAAAACAGGGCCACACGAGGCGTGACTGTCTTGCTTGTATAATAAGCTTTTACAGTAAAACGCGGTGCAGAAAACAAGAAAACATGTTTATTTACTTGCTTAAGTGGTTCGTTGAAGTCTACAAATCACTAGGCCCTCACAGATTTTTCTTTGTTTGAAAGATGTTGAAGATCTCCATCCTCTGTTGCTTAGGCGTCGCACAACCAGTGCTAGCTTGTCGTGATTTTGGATTCAGAACTGCTGTCGGAATCGCTCCCGTTGACGGAAGGCTCTGAAAACTCACTATCCTCAACAGACGTCCCGTCATCATAGCTGCCGAAGAGGATATCTATGATTTCATTGTCAGAAAGGCCTCACTGTACACTGGATGCTGCCATCTGCTCCAAGCAGGCAGCGATTGAAAAAAGAACCCGCTCAGACAAACAAAGCAAACAGAATGACTCTTGCCATCTGTTGGCAATGTATCTAACTACTTTACCCCAAGTCTACATATTGCACCATCTATGAATGGCTCTTTAGAACAGAAATTCATGCAGCCCGGCAAATTGCCGGCTTTGGCAATATGGCCTCTGACGGCACGCCTGGTGATTCGCCGGCTTTAGTAGCGAATGGGTTAAGCCCTTGGCTTTCCGTGAAAAAATGCGAGGAGCTACACGCACAGAGGGACTGCCTTCTCTTTCCGCACTCTGAGTGCCAGGTGCAGGATGGGATCCTTTCCTCGGGAAATCCCCAGGGCACCGCATATAGCCTTATCTGCATTGCTATGTGAAGCGCTTATATTTTCGCTTTTAAGTTCACCACATAGAACCATATGGTTGGCTGCCATTCAATAACTGGTGGAGTAGGTGTAAGATGTTGGGCTTGGTCTAGGCTGGTCATACACCACTAGTGTACGACCTCAGTAGAAATTGGGGGGCTTTCTTGAGGGAAAATACAGTAGCATCAAAACTGTGTGCAGCAACATTGCCTGTAGCATCAGACAAGCTTTGCTGTTCTTTTGTTAAAGGAGGGGAGTTCTGAAGTGATGGATGCAGATGCACTCCAGCTGTCAATAGAAGATGAAGAAAAGCTCTTGAATGAAGAGGTAAAGAAAAGAACCAATTTTTCTTCTCTTGTGGCCAATGTTTGCTAGTGATAAGTTGACGTGACGGAAACGATTGTACGTTCATGCTTTTCAGGAGGAGAGCTTCGACAAGTCAAAAGGTGAGTACTGGTGGGGAAAGGGTGTGGCATTTTTCCTCCCCTCTCCCAAGTGTGCATCGCTCTACCACATCCTGGGAAGCGGCGTGCAACAACCTTTCGTCGCCTCCTGAGGAGCACGGCGCCTGCAACAACAGAACAAGCTAAGCAGCAGTGCGGGACGTCGGCCAGCCCCCCTCCTGCCGTTCTGGAGCCACATCAAGCTACACAAGAACACAGACTGCGGGAAACGAAGGCTTTCCTGGCACGTGGAACGCCGGGCCTAGAGCACCGGTGCATCGTCCACTCAAGGCCGTTTCTGCAGCGGATGTGTCGAGGATTCTCTGTCGGCCGAGCCTTTGCTAAACCTGCACCTCCGATGAGTGCGGCCCCACGGCGCAAACCACGCGGAGCAGAGGAGGAAAGGAGCAAAGAAAATGGATCCACATTTGTAGCTCTGCCTCTCCTTGCTCTATGCCATACTAGCGCTTGACCCGATGCATTAAGTCACGCACATTTCTCGTTTTCTTTGGTGGCTCTATTATGTAATCATTGCCAGAAAAAGAAAAAGGTTGAGGGGGTTCTAAAGGATCACCCCGCGAGGCGGCGGATACAATGAATGCAGCGCCCCGCATTCGTTGTTTGAAGAGGGGATCCTAAATAATAAAAAACGGAACTTGTTCTCGGAAACGAGGCTAGAGAGTGGGCAGGGAGCGCTTTGTTCGACTAAGAGGTGTTTGAGTTAAGTGCCACAGAAAGCTCGGCCCCCTTCCCAACGAGAGCACCCGCGCTGCCTAACGTGATGCGCGCTTTCTGAGTGTCGCAGCAGACCTTGGCCGGCAAGCCAGCGGCGCACAAGAGAGGACGTGAGAGCGCCGCGGCCCCCGTCGCCTGCCTGTGCCCCACCCCTTTTCCTCCCTTGCCTTCCCTCCGCAGATGAAGCCTCCCATCAGGAAGACGCCAGCGCAGACGGCGGCACCGACAGCAGCGCCACCCCGGACGCCAAGGGAGCCAAGAAGAAGGGCCCCAAGGCCGGCCCCAAAGACCAGGACAAGGCGACCTCGTCCACCGAGCCGGGAGCACCTGCGAAGGAGGAGGGAGGAGAAGAGGGCGGGGACACGAAGAAGGAAGAAGCGGCGGAGGCTGCCAACGATGCACCAGCCGGCGCGGCTCCCACTACCACTCCTGCCAAGGCCGCCACAGCAAAGAGGTTGGTCTTGACGTGCGCACGGAGAGGTTTTCACGGCCCCCGGGGCGGCGTCGGCGGGAAGCCACGGCGGCGCTGCCGTCGCCGGCCCCTTGGGTCCTGCCCACGAAACGTTTGGGGACGGCACTGGAACCTGGCGGTGAGGTGCCGCCAACGTCGCGAGACAAGCACCCCCCTGCGCCGCTGTCATTCTCTTCTCTGTGGGGCTGTCGGACGGTTTCCACGCGCCGGTTTGATAGCGACTCCCCGGACACGCCCGGGAACGTCCCAAGGGTGGTTTGGAGGTCCTCTTGGCGCGTCTTAGCCAAGCTGCTTTCCGAGGGAAGACAACGCCTCTGTGGTTTACTGCCCTTGCCGTTTTGGGAGCGTGAGCGCCGACACACGCTCGCAAGCCGCGTCCCGGGACTCCGCTGCTGTTTCGCGTTGCGTTTCTTGCGACTTCGAAGAAGGTGCTGAATGAAGAAAGAAGACCTTGGCTTTTCCTCTGGGGGACCATCATTTCGCCCTGCAAGACTCATACGGTCGCTCTCCGTCTGCTGTCATCAAAGTATTGCTCTGGTCATTCAAGCTTCTACTCTTTACCTCCCAGGGGATCATTAGCTACATTTAATGGCATCATCAGCTTTTGTAGATATTTAGGCTGGCCTAGCTGCACCCTTTCTTCCATAACACTGGTCATTTCTCGGAGTTGTGTGCTTCGAACGATTCATTGAGACCCAGTAGCTGAGTGTAAGAGGACTTCCAGCGCCTGTTCCTGTTTTGGGTCCATGAGAAGACAGCCTTGGTACGGTAGGCATCATCGTTTTGTAGCTGTTTGGAAGCTGTACCAACGCTGCAAGAAGACTGAAGAAGGCTGCATTCCGGTACTGGCACCCACGTCCCACTTCCAAAAGTTACCGAGGTTCCGGTCCGTTTCATGCCTTTGTTCGTGTTGAAGCAGAAGAGAATCTTGCAAGTTACTGTCCTGCAGAGTAAAACGGCTGCCCCGCTTTGGATCGGAGGAAAGAGGAAAAAAAGAGAGCACTTCAGGGAATGTCGTCACCACTAGGTTCCTTGCCTGCCCGACCCGGCATTTGGTGTCCCTTCTGACCCTAGCTCCCCTGTGCATTTTGGGTTGCCCCAGTGCTTCTGCCAGAGTGTTGAATGTTCTCATTGTTTTTTTTCTTCCAACCTTTTCGTGTACCAGCGCTGGAGGGAAAGTGGCTTCAAAAGTGGCTGGAAAGAGCAGCAAGGGTGAGTTCCTTGTTATCCTTGTCTTCAGTCTTGTCTCCAGTTTAGAAAAGTAATTTGTTGTATGAGGAAAGTTTGAATATTGTTGCATGGCTCCTCTAGAGGCTTACTTTGAAGGGCAGTGGACGTTTGTATTCTCACACATTCGTGTTTAGTAGTCTTGTCATAAAATACCGAGCATGTGCTCACGTCGCAATAAGCAACCACCCTCTACTTCTGATACATTTGAAATAAGCAAACCCTACAAACTCGCTGAGTGTCAGTTGCTTCTTCGTTAAGCCATTGCAAGGCAGTGAAGCGAAGTGATAAACCTTGATGGCAGAGCGAGACGCAGGTTCCATAAGGAAGGCATAGCTGCTTTGAAAATTCGGGGTTCCTTCTATATTCTGTCTTCAAATGGGGGCCTACCATATACCACGTGCCCCTTCTGCTTTTCTGCTCTATGACCTAACAAGCACCCACTCCATTTTGTTTTTGTGATTATCTCAAAATTTGAATGGGTGCCTGCCCGATCAATACTTGGGCGTGGTAGGGGAAGTACCAAATACCGTATTTGCACGAATATAACGCGACCACGAATATAACGCGAGGGCAGGTTTTGATGCCCCCAAAAAGAAAAAAAAAATATTGCTATTATAATGCGAGCCGAGGCCGCGTCAATTTCTCGCACGTGGGGGCAGGCAGAAGTGAAAAGTCAATGGAA
Source organism: Ixodes persulcatus (assembly GCA_013358835.2). NCBI lineage: Eukaryota > Metazoa > Arthropoda > Arachnida > Ixodida > Ixodidae > Ixodes > Ixodes persulcatus. The sequence goes on from JABSTQ010008932.1 coordinate 17,764, forward strand.
ATAGAAGAAATATCAATTTATATTTTGACTACACTCATCCTGACTGCTCAAGTCCTTCAATTACAATCCACTTGGCGACTACGCAGATAGGCAGCAGCACGGCATCGCTTGTCTGGTAGTTCCTTTTTCTTTGGTGTGGGCTCCTAGGCAGCCCAGAACCCAAGCAAGGCACGAAACAGAAGCACCAACACACGAACACCAGACCACTCTAGAGCAGAAACTAAAAAAATGCGCAGGCAGAAAAAATACCGCAGAACCCGATACACAATCACACTTCTCGTTCTGGTCCCTCCGCGTAAACAAACCTCGTGTTGCACGATTGCGTAAACGCGGTCGGTGGTCTTTTGACTTGGCTTGTGTTGACTTGACTTGGCCTGGCTTGGCTTGGCTTGAACTGGCCAGTGCCCGCATTCCCACATGGCACGCGCGCCGAGTTTCTGCTGCGCGCGCGCGTTGTACAAACACAAAAGCGATAAAAATGCTTTTTTATGTTTTCTATTCGCCCCTTCACGTGGCCCAATAGCTAATAAATTCCCTCCCACACCCCCACTTCTTTTCCCACCCGAGCTCCTGCATTGAGCAAGAGGGATGGCTTTCTTTGGCTTTCTCCGGACTCGCGCGCCTTGTGGCTGAACTCGATTCCGAATATAACGCGAGGTGCGTTTTGGAGCACGTAATTTCGAAAAAAAACTCGCGTTATATTCGTGCAAATACGGTACCGATTTTGTTTTTCCAGATGGGGCTTTGTCAGTGATACCTTTATAGTAGGGCATACCTTTGTGTACACTTGATTTGGTATTTGCGAGCTTTTGCTTCGTTTCATATGCGTATCATGCTTATCTAACTGATGTAATTGAACAAAAAGGGGGAGGCTAGTGTTTTTTTTTTTTGTTGAGGAGATTCCTCGCTCTCAAAGGGAGACCTGCAGCATGTTTTGTTACTTGCAGCTTAAAAGCATGCTATGTATCCTGCACTGCTCAGTTTTGTCATTCTAAGCGCTTCTAACCCTAGTCATTCACTTGCAAGAAGTTTTTTGTAAGTTGCATCTAATCGCTCCTTTCAGGGAAGACACTCATAAAGCAATGGCTGCGTGCAAGTAGGCATCTTCACCTTTTCTTGCGTCGAAATAGCGTCTCTTGCTAGGCACTTGTCTGGTATTCTTTCTGGTATAGTCCTGCTGAAACTGCGTTTTCAAGTGTGCATTTTATCCAATGCTGCTGAGCGGTTGTGTCAAGCTTTGTGTGATGCTTGAGGGTGGGCCGTATCGCTGGTGGTCCATCAGTTTTGCTTACCTGACTGTGTGCGTGTGTGTGTGTGTGTGCAGACCACGGCAAGAAGGCAGTGGCACCGACTTCGAGCGGGCGCAACCTGTGGGTGAGCGGCCTCTCTTCGTCCACCCGGGCTGCGGACCTAAAGGCACTCTTCAGCAAGTATGGGAAGGTGCGTGCCAGAGAAGGAAGTCCTGCTGCATGCTGTTTCATCTTGTTTTATTTACCTCGAAGTGCCCAAAGGCATTATAGGAATTTCAAATGGTTTCCAAGTGCATCAAAATAATATATCGGCCAACGAAATAATTAAGGTGAGCCACTAGGTAGGAATTGAATTATCGATCCTATTTTAGATGAAAGCAGTTGTGTGCAAGCGTGAAACCGTGCCTATAGATGGGTTGCGTCGTTGATTTGGAAGACCTCACACGAGGAAGCCAGGTCTCCACCTTCCTCATTCATTACAATCAATTTTGCTGCCAGAGTACTGACCTGCGGACTGCGTTTGTGTGCCTTGGCTCAGGTGGTGACCGCCAAGATTGTGACCAACGCTCGCACCCCGGGCGCCCGCTGCTACGGCTTCATCACCATGGGAGCCATGGAGGAAGGTACGAAGTGCATCCAACACCTGGACCGCACCGAGCTGCACGGCAAGATGATCTCCGTCGAGAGGGTGCGTGTTCCCGACCTTCTCCTGCGTGCTGCCGCAACGTTTTGACTTCCATTCTCTTAGTTTAATTCCTCTCAAAGCCGGAAACATTGTCGCGCTTATATTTTGAGCGCTTCGCGACTACTGCGAGCCCTGTCAAGGTCGCGGCCGTAGTTACCGGCGGATGGAGAACGGCGGGGAGTGCTTTCACTTGGGCCGCATCCAGTGCGAGCTTCCTAGCTTTGGCGGCACTTTGGCCTATCGTTAGCTTGGAGCATGCACGTGTGCAGCCGAGGCATAAGGCAACGAGCATGTGCCAGAGGCCGGGCATTCGAAAGACACGGGCTGCGGATTTTGTTCTGTTAGAGACTCGTATACGCCCGTTTGTGATGCATCTGTCAATCTTCCAAGCCTTACCTAGGCACCGAGGATGGTAGGTAGTCCTTGGAGTTTTGGTAAGCCCGCGTTTGTGTGGTTGAAATCTTGTCAAAACTCAAGATGCGACATGCACGTTTGTCAGTTGAGGGACGAGGAAACGCGGAGTGACGAGAATGTCGGAGACACTCGAGGGGCGTCTCATGGCGCTCGTCTCCGTCGAGCAGACCAAGTACGAGCCTGGGGGTGCCCTCAAGAGGTCGGAGGCCAAGAACAACCAAGCCAAGGCACGGGCCGCAAGCGCCGCCGCCGCTGCACGGAAGGAGGGCAAGCCTGAGGCGGCCGCGGCCGCTCCGAAAGTCGCCTCTACCCCCGCCAAGCCCAAGACGACGGTGAAGAAGGTGGTGGCTGCTGCCACCAACAGCAAGAAAAAGGTGAAGCCCAAGGCGCCTGCTGAGAAGGCCGCTGGTGAGTGCTCGGCTCCTTTCTGTATGTTTGAACGAAAGTCTGTTAACCCTTATGGGGGGACGTTACCCAAGAAAAAAAATTTTGATTTTGAAAACTGTCATATTTACACCCACCAAATGCTAGAGAGTATTCCCAGGAAGTTTCATTAGACTGCGCTGCTTTTTGGCATACATTTCACTTTCGGAAAACAATTGTTTGTTAATGGGACAAGAGGAAAGTCTCACTGATTGTTTCGTCTAACTGAAATTTCATTAGCAATGCAACTGTGGATTTTTTTTTGGGGGGGGGGGGGGGATGTTTTTTATAAAAGATGTTAAGATTTTGTTGACAACATTAAAGGAAAAGAAAAAGAAAATTATTTGATATTTTACTGCGATGGTAACATAAAATAATTACTTTTTGGAAAATTTTGCTTTCACAGTTGCACTCTCCAGGCATTCTGCTGCAGATCTAGAGTAGAAAAATGTTGAGTATTACATTAGTTTCCTAATGATAGATTTCCTAAACAAAGTCTGTGTGTTCCTGATAAAAACAACTATAATTTATTTTACAATTCATGTACACAGATGAAACTTTGCACTGCATTCTGCCTTGCAACTGCCAGTATATACTGTAAATTTCATTCATATTGAGCCATAGGTTCAAAGGTTGACCCTCTTGGGTAGTGTCCCTCCTTAACGGTCAACTTTTTTTTTTCTTGAAAGATGTTTTTGGTGTCTAGTTTTGCTCGCAAAAAAGGTATAAAGAAGGGGTCAATGCCCATGGAGTAGAGCCAGTGTTGTCTGTAGCAGTAGAAAATGGCACCTAAATTCCCATTGGCTGAGCGAAACGGCACCCAAATTCCCATTCCCAATAAAACACAAAGAAAAGCACAGCAACGCAGATGCTTCGTCACAGAAGCCAGCGGGTGCGCTCAAGGTCAAAACGGATGGGCCTCGGAAATAAAACTCAAAGGAAAGCACAGCAACGCAACGCTTTGTCACGGAAGCCGTCGTGAAGCCGGCGGGGTTTGCCGCGCCTGCGCAGAGGGGGAGCGTAGTGCAGGGGTGGAACGGCTGCGGCATTTGCGCCATCCTGCGCCATTTTGCGGAAACTGCGCCACAGCTAATACCTCGCGCCCTTCTGCTCCAAATCGCACAACGTGCGTCAAAAAAATTATATTTTGTCTTGGTTCCGTTTTTTATCGACTCGATTGGCAACAATGAGCGCGTTTAGCTTGGTCGGCCTTGCAATTTTTTGTTCCGTTTGTTTTCTCTGTTTATCCCGAGTCGGCAGCGCGCGAAAAACTCTGGGAGTCGGATTCCAAGCGCTGCATCCCCTGCGACTGGATTCTTATTCTTCAGCCATAAGCGGTTCAGCAAGTCGGCCGACGTGAGGTCGAGTCGTTAAGCGTCAGATTGCCTGAGGCTCTGCGGCCCGGGTTCCGGACGTCAACCAGTTAAAAACACATTAGCAAAATATTCCTTTTAGTGCTTCATCGTTACAAGTTGGAACCGCATTCGTGCAAGATAAATCGTAATTTGATTGAACTGAAACGCGGTCCGCTCCGAAACCTTGCCGTCCAGCAGCTCTCACCCGAGCGGTACATCTGCTCGGCTTACTGCGGCTCATCGGTTCGAATACGACAACTCTGTTAATCGTAGTCTGCTGCTTCGATATTGCGTTGTACAATAGGATAAACTCAAAATTTGTTGCCCTGTTCCTCCGCGCAACTGCACATACGTTGCTTACGCACGTCACGTGGTTCGCACATATAATTACTATGTCGAGCACGTTGGGGTTGTGCTATAAGCAGTGCTGGTTTGCATTTTGAGCAGCTGAAAGCCACTCAGAAAATATCAAGGACACTATCTTCAGAAACCTATGGTACTTGCTTTTTGGTTCTCACTAAGGCCAAGTTTTCGCGTCTTTTACACTGTTATCCCATCTATACCTAGGTTCCGAACCACTCATGTTCATCTGTGCTGCTAAGCACAGTTGAATTTGCTCCCGTGCTTGTCTACGACACATGCTGAAGTGCAATGAAATCTGATCTGGGCTGCTGCTAGCCTGCTCCAGAATGTAGTTTTAGCTGCTCCCAACCTGCTCCAAAACAGCTGTTTCAGCTGCTCCCGTGGCTGCTCCCAACTACATTTCATGAGTTCCACCCCTGGTAATGTCACCCTGAAGCGCCATGCGAAAAAAACCAAAAAAAAAACCAGCGCGTTTGTAAGAATGCACTTCATGTAGGACTGCAAAAGCATTCCTACACGTAAGCAGTCTTAAGTGTCTCTGCCAAATTTTTTTTAGTTTTCTAGTAGGAGCGGGTACAGTGCTTGCAAGCTGGTTAGGTTTAGAAGCATCAAATCAATATATTGAAGTTGAAAAGCTGTCACCTTCCTTCCGTTCAGTTTCGTTTTGGCACATCAGCTTCCGCAATGTTCCAGCGGCTTCAGATTCCTAACCGGAGGCACTCCACAGAACTTAGTCGGATGATGAGCTCTCGTTGCCTAAATTTTATTCTGAAAAGCGTAAGAAGTTTGAATTGGAAGATCCGCTAAAAATAGTCCAGCAATGCGAAACAATGTGCAAATATAATGTTTTGTACTTCACCAAAGACATAACAAATAGCAACACCTCCCGCGTTCAGGCGGGCACTTTCATATGCGTAATCGCCGCTGTACTTGTAGGGCAACGACCATCATAGGGTTAAAGGCAGGTGAGAAACGAGCTCGGCTTGGTTCTTGTTCCAGTTGGAGGATGTAGGATGTTGTGCGGATTGAGTGAAGCCGGGGTTAATGTAGGATATCAAGGTGGCAGTTTCAAGTGGCAACTACCGTATTTACTCGCATAATAAACGCACTCTCATAATAAACGCACCCCCCCACAACGGGCATCAATATTTTTTTTTTTTTTTTTTTTCCTCCCGTAATCAACGCACTTCCAATTTTCGGATCCGTGAGTCTCGAATTGCGTCCAATTTAGCAAGCCACCAAGACAGTTTTCTTTTGCCGCCAAGTGGTCAGACCAAGTCAACCCAAGTCAACCCAAGCCAGGCTGCTCTTGTAATGGCCGCAAGTGCATAGTTGTGGTAGTTACAGAAGTGATCAACCGCGAAACCGAGTCGCGCACGCTTGACGAAGCTTGGGTTGAGGAATTGCCGAGCCCCGGACATTCTTGGCCTATCGGATGCATTGATGTCAACAAACAAACCTTCGTTTGTGGTCCGCTTTCAGACAGTGAAATCGTGGAAGTGGTTTGGCCTAATTTCATATACTCCAGGTAAATGCGTTTATTTAATCCGCAACAGAACGGCACAGTGAGGTGCACACTCTGCTGTAGGCTGAGTGTGTCTGGTAGCCTCTCCGTGAACAAAACTTGATCCATGCGAGCGGGCTTCGGGGGTGGGGGGTTGGTTTTCCTACGAGTTCTTATACGCATAGTCGTGGATTATACCTGAGCGTGCCCGCCGGATACTAGCAATATATATTGCCTAAGAAGGTGTGTTACTTTTCGTGCTGAGTGAGCTTGGTAGGGCACTTTTCCTTCCGCAAAAGGCACCCCGAAAGCGCCCTAAAAAGGTTTGCAATTTATAAAGCAGGGCTATTGTGGCGCGCCCCCGACCGGCTCTGGAGACGTGCCACAGTACCTTGCTGTGTCATATTGTCACCTAATATGACATTTGCATGAAGTGTGTAAATGCAAAAATTTTACCCCATATAATGAACGCCCCCCCCCCCCAAAAAAAATGTGTCAATTGTTCGGGAAAGAAAGTGTGTTCATTATGCGAGTAAATACGGTATCGCTGCGCTGGAGGCTGGTCATCCCAAAGAGACTCCGTGTAGTGGTGATTCTTAGGGTGCTAGTCCTTGAACATGGAATTAGATTGGTCTCCCCTGTCCACTCCTTATTCCTTCCTACAGTGATCTGGTTGCTGCACCAAACCTTGCTAGGTTTCACTAAAATTTGAGTAATTTGTAGCAACATTGTGCCAAAAGCTCATTTCACTTTATCAAAACAGAAACTAATAGCTCACATTTTTAAGAAAACTGATGAAAATGGGGGTTAACACACAAAGCGTTTTGTCTGTTGTCTCGTTTGTCGTCTCCGGTTTTTCTAAAATGTGTAACATCAACCAGCTCGCTATATCTTCACTAATAATAACTCAGTCATTGTTACACTGACAGGTTGTTACGGTGAGCTTGCGCGAATTTTCAGGATTTTGGGGTATCGCTCAGAATAACTGTGTAGTTTGATGTGATCTTCATATCAAACACCACGTAGTACACGGAAGTTTCGTGATACTTCAGACTTTTGGTGGTCTGTTGAAGCGGTTTCGTTACCTCCGTTAAATTGGCTTCTCGCCGCGGACTAGTGCACTGCAGAGAGGCGGCTCTCGCGGAGTAGACACCACGATTCTGTGGATGTGGCTTTGCCCCAGTGCAGCCTTGTGTTAAAGGGTGAAATACTCTTCCATGGCTAGAATAGTACATGACGGCACTGACGGCACGTCGTCCACTTAAAGAAAAGAGAGTATTGACTGACAACAGATATGTGACAGTAACATTTACACAATAAAATTGCAACTACAGTCGCCAACCGGTTTTTCGGACGCCGGTAATTCGGACCTGTTCGATATTTTGGACCTGAAGGAGGAACCGCGACCTACCTGATTCTTTTCAGAAAGCGGTACATCGTACTCATTGACTGCAGTGCAGCCATGTAACGAAGTCTTGCGGGCTCGTGGCAAACTGAGATGGCAAAAGAAAAACGAACTGCATTCATGCTGACAATCCATGCGTCAAAGGGATACTGAAACGAAACTGAAAATAAACCTCTCAGATCCAGAAATGAGTTACATGATCAACTCTCTCTGCTAATGACAATCGCACGTTTGTATTTTGAACGTATTGCTATATTTGTCCTTCCGACGAACCGATTCCAGCAAGCGCTCGAAGATGAGCCATTGGAGAGTGTGATGCATCACTGGAGACATGACATGAGTTGGGCCAGCGTGGGCAAAGCTGCTTGCCACTTGGTGTCGTTACAACTTGGCCATTGCAGTTGCTTCTCCCCGCAGGAGTTGAATAGGCTGGGAGGGAGGGAAAATCTGGTTCGACAGGGCTCGCGCACACACAGCTTGACGCGGTACTTCTGCAGAGCGGCGCTGCCTTTAAGGTCAGAGTGATGTAACGACTTTCAGTTGATTCCTTTTAAGTAATGTTTTGGTCTCTTTTCGACCAAAAGAATTGCTGTCTCCGTGGTGTGGTGCGGACGTAATTGACATTTAGACAATAAGATAGGTGCTAGAATTTCGTTGCAGTATTTTTTTTAATGAGTGGTCAGTTTCAAATCGAAAAATGTCAGGACAAGCGCAAGCTTTGAGTCATGCGTTATGCCCCAGCCTGTGCAGAGTTGACTCCTAGTAGACGTCATTGATTGAAACACATTTGAGATTGCAAAGATCCTTTTTGCTCAAATAATGGGTATATTCCTTTCCTTTCTTTTTTTTTTTTTGGTGACAGTCAACACTGGCAAGGATGCTGCTACCAAAGAGTCTGGTGCCGATGATGGCATGGTGGTGATCGACGAGAACACTAGCAAAGATGGTATGTACGTCTGCGGCTTCTAAGCTAGTGGTTCTCAAATGAGGGTCCGCAAACCCTCTGGGGCCGCCGAAAGCCTTCTTGGGGTTTCCGTAGCCGTCGAGTGTTAGTCAAGCCAAGCAATAGCTTTGCCAATCCAAAACATTGGTGGTCAAGAACCACTGTTCTAAGCTGTGGAACTTTATCCTTCCCCTGGACGAGGCCAAAAAATCCTTTTCCCATGGCCGTATTTTCCGGACTATAATCTGCACCTTGTGTATAATCCACAAAGGCAAATTATGGCTAGGAAAAAAAAAAGGGTTTTCCTTAGATAGTTAAAACCAAGAGCATAGTTTTCATCCTGTTCTGTCTACGGATAGACAGCACCTGGTTCGTCATTTGCACACTTAAAGAAATTTACAAAAAATTCCTCTATGCAACACAGTTTTGAAAAGCGTCAACCTCATTAGTGCATGACGAAGCATGTGTCGTACAAAATGTAATATTAGCATAATCTCTCGTTCACAATATTCGTCATGTCTCGTCAGAACGAAGAATCTCCAAAAAGAAATTCCTCACACAGTCCGCAAATGTAGGTGGTCGGCGTGGCATCAAATTTCAACTTTAAAATGCGCGTAATCCGGTAATATTGTAGTTGGGCCACAAGCCATCCACAGCCAGTTTGTTTTCTGCCTCTCCTTTCCGGCCAAAAAGAGTCCAAGGAGAAGCACCGGGAAAAGCGTCCCTCGGTGCGGGAGCGCCGCCCGGTGCGCAGCCGCTCCCGGGAGCGTCCGAGCATGCGCCACTCGTCGTCCTACCCGGTGCGGCGACCCTACGAGCGCTCAGGCATGGGCTTCTTCCGGAGACCCAGCTTCTACCAGCGGGGGCCCTACTTTGGCCGGCCCTCCATGGGGGGTGGCAACTTCAGGAGCCCCTCGTTCGGACCCCACAGGGGGGCCCCCGGGGGTCACGACATGATGGCCGCACGCAGGATGCGGGTGCGTCGCTCAATCTCCTCTTGTCCGCTCGCGAATGTGGTCGCCGCCTCTCGCATCATACGAGGTTGACGAGAGGGGGGGTGGAAGCGAGGGAGCGTCCAAAGCTACAGTCATGAACAAGGTGAGAACGGTAGGAAGGAACTAAGGTGGCCCTGTCTCCGGTGCAGGCTTCCCACCTGCGAAAACACATCGGCGTCTCTCTTCAATACCTCGAGCGCGTGCTGGAGGCCAGGCGTTTGAAAGACGCGCCCTGCCGTTCTCACTCTGTCCAAGACTGTAGAAGGACGAAAGGATGGGAATCCAAAGACTGTAGCAACGACGTACCCCAGCCCAGTGCTAAGCTTTGCGGATAAACGTTGAACAACAAACTTAGCTTGGTCTTTGGAAGCTAGAACAAAAAAAGAAGGCAGTATGCCCTAGTTGTCGTTGGCAAGAAGCTTTGTAATGAAGCTAAAAAATTTTAGTTTAGTTAGGAAACCTAAAGGGTGCAAGACTGTTTTTGTTTTGCACAGTTATGGTAATTTGGTGCGATGTGTGTGTGTTTATTCAGCTGGAAGTTAGTCGGCCCCAGTGGGCATCTAGTGTTTCAGCTGTAGATGAGAAATTTAGCAAGCGCAATACGGCCACTGGCCTCGGGGTCTTTAACTTGCACCACACTGTAGTGATACACGACTGCACGCCAGTACAATGCTCATGCAGATGGAAACGGGCAGGGATGAAGATTGAACCCAGGATCTTTGGGCTCTGCAGTGCGAGCTATTGCTCCATGTGCTTCGAGCCGGGGCGCGTTGGCCCACTCGGCCACCGATCCCCCCATGTGTTACAGTAAGAGGGAGCGGGAAACTTCACTGCAACCTTCATGTCCGGCAGACCGTTAGGATGAGCCATGTTCAGCGGCTTCCAAAAATCGTGCATGGGCTAGGAACTTGGGAGTTGAGTCTGGTGTCTTTTGTACTCTGGCATTGCCCAGAACAGGTTATCCTCCAGGCTACTCATTCCTTGTGTGGATATAAAGTTATGCGAGATTGACGTAAAAACATGTTCAAGGTGCACCAAGCAGACCCTTGAGGACGAACCAGCTCCTCTGTTTTCCTCCCAGGACGAGCGCATGCGCACGCGCGACCGCCTTGACCTGAGGGAGGAGGAGCGGCGCAGCTTCCACGACAGCATGCGTCAGCGGGAGCTGGAACGCAAGCAGAGGGAGGAGTCGTATCGCCTGGAGCGAGAGCGGGAGCGCCTCAGGCAAGACCATTGTTTCACGTGTCCTTATCTGGTCCCAAATGGACCCTTTCTGAAATTCATTGCCATCTACGGTAGGCTCATGATAATTCCAGCTAGGATATTTTATACTTCTAATAGACCCTTTCCGGAATTCGGACTGGCAACTTTGATCACTATCATCATCTGAAAAATGGCATATGTGCTATACTAATGGCGGCCATCTGTTTAGTGATGAAAGAAGAAGTTGAAGATGCTCCTAAGCAGATGATTCGATGCCTATACATTCTAGACGCTAACGCGACGTGAAGCAGGAATCGGATGCACGAGCTGCGTAAGCGTTCATTTCTAACTCTGGCCCAGTCAATCTGTTAGTAGCACACACTCGGCTTCAAAGCCCCTTGATGTATAGAATTTTATCAAGGCGTCTATGTGGGCTGGCGCTTCGTTCTGACTGGTTGGATGTTTTTTGCCATCGACACTGAAAGAGATTTAAAACAAACTGGCCAGTGACGCGCACATTCTCATTCACCGTTGACATGCTAAAGTGACGGTGCCTTATACAGTACTGCAGGGGCTATGTTGCACGTTTTAAACTCCCAGGAGACTAGGGAGAAGGAAGTGACGTAGGTGTGAATGAACCTACCTCGTTGGAATGAACGTATCTTAGCAGATACCGTCATCAGCGACTCCACCAATCAACATTCAAAGAGCGTTGTTGACGTCACTTCCTTCTCCCTAGTCTCCTGGGAGTCCAAAACGTGCAACATAGCCCCCCAGACCACACGTTCATCGCTGCCATTAGTACGGTAAAAGTCAAACTGCCATTTGAGTCACCAGATGGCACTGAATTTCGGAAAGGGTCTATTAGGTCAAAAAAATTTTAAAACAAAATTGGTGATCTTGCTATGTTGTTAATGTATTTACGAGCCGCTTAAAAAACCCTAAAAGAATTTTTATTTTTTTATTTTTTGTAAGAGTTTGGATGGGACACCTGTTTAAAAAAAATAATTTTATGAGAAAACATTTTTTAGAGCAATATTGATGACGCGAGACGCAGTTTAATTGGCAGTCACCTCCCTTAGACTTGTTTTCTCTCGGCATTTTGGGCGCATGGAGGAGAGGTGGATCAGCTTCGCCTTCACGACCGGGATGGTCATTCCGGAATGACCCGTGACATCATGGACTTTGTGCGCAAAATTTCAAATAAATCTCTTGCAGTCAATATTGCTCTTAAAAAAAAGAAAAAGAAAATTTCGCATAAAATTAATTAATTTTTTTGACACGCACGCGTATCCCAACCAGACTGTTTAGAAAAAAAAAAAAATTCAGTTTTTTTTTTCAAATTGAGCGGTTTTTTCGCGTAATTCGTTGTTTTTCTTTTCATGGCCCCCTTGAGCATGCTTCCTACTGAGCACCTGTGCACTGCGGAGAAGCAGTGCTTGCGGAAGCAAGGCTTGCGGGTGTTGCTTCTCCGTAGTGCACTGATGCTCGGTGATAAGTACACTCAAGGCTCATGTGTCCCCTGCTTAATAGTCCATATTAGACATGAGCTATGAAAACTGGCAACACACGAAAATTTCCATATTAACTTGCGCAGATGCTGTGACATAGCGGCATGGCATAGGTTCACGTCGCGGCGTCTGCACAAGTTGTTACGAAAATTGCCGTGCGGTGCTCGGTTTTGTCGCTCGTGTGTCCCCTGCTTAATAGTCCACATTAGACAACTTGGCCTGAGGAAAACTTAATTTTGTTTTGAGTTGTCATGTGCTGCCTAAACAATCCATGATAAACAACGTTGTGTGGCATACCTGCTTAGATCTGTAGGCGAACGTAGAGGAAATCTTCAAATATCTGCTTTGTATGTGTAGCCATTCATCTGGCAAACCATAATTTTATCTTGCATGATATTTTGATGAATTTCTGATAATTCAAACTTACGGTAATTCAAACAAAATTTGTGGCTTCTTGGAAGTTGAATTAATGAGTCTACTGTAGTCCACAATGGACGTTGTTTTGCTGGATGAACTAACTTAATTTTGTTTTGAATTGTCATGTTCTGTGTACAATGTCCACAATAAACAAGATTTTTGAGGGATGAATAAACTTTTTTATACCTGCCTACGATTAGAGTGCCTGTGTAGAGGATATGATCGAATATCAGGTTTTTACGTGTAGCCACTTGTACGCAAATCATAATTTTATCTCTCATCATATTTGGACGAATTTCTTATAATTTGAACAAAATTTGTGGCTTCCTAGGGTTTGAATTAATGAGAGTACCGTAGCAGCTGAAATATCAGTTCAGCTTTTGGCACAGTAATGGCGGTAAAAACATGGTACTTTGAGAGGTATTAATAAGAGCACCGCCACTTTCGAACGTCCACGGCAGGCGGGAATGTGTTTTCCGTCGTAAAGTTCCCTCTCGACTCTCTTTGGTATTGATGGTAACAAAAAGACCGGTGGTTTTTGTACCCTGTTGCAGGTTAAACCTTTGCGGTCAGGTACTCTGACCGCAAAGGGTTAACCTGCGGTCATACTCTGACCAACTTAATGGTCATTCCGGTCAGGAACTATTTTGGACGCATGGGCCCCGGAAAAGTAAAATTATTTCGGCGTACAAAGGTAACATCTCACACTGAACGTAAGGACAGGAAAGTCCGGGAGATTGTTTGTGTGCAAACTCCGGAACAATGTTTGTGGCGGAGCAGCTCCACGGCCGCTGTGTTGTGCAGTCGTTTCATATTCATCACTACTTTCACTCAAGTCACAGAGGTCGCCTCTCCATCATCTGATGGAGGGATATAGTCGTCCTCTTCAATGAAATCGTCGTCACTTTCAATTACATCACGCAGAGAGTTGCATAAAATGAACGTGGCTGGAACGTGGCTACAACCGTCATGCCAGCGAAGTTGAAATTGGCGCGCTCCTCCGTTGCACAAAGACATACAACATAGAACATGCCTTTTTTTTTTTTACTAGTCCTGCCCTTCATGAGAAGAAACTCGAATTCTTTCAAGAGTGATGTAATTGAAGTGTTTTCCAAGAGACGGCGCCACCAATCCAGCAAAAAGAGCGAAGGAGCATGTTTAAAAGGACGCGGGAACGCGTGTCGGGCCACGCCCGACTCCTGACTGGAAGCGCGTTTCTCCGATGTCGGGCCTCGCCCGACACATGACCGCAAAGGGTTAAGGAAAGCAGGACAAGCTGTTCCCTCAAAGCCCTCCATTCTTACCGCTTCAGTGGAGTGAACGCCCGAGAGGGGACTCACTCGCAAAGATGGAAATAGTGGAGGGCCTTGCGGGAGCAGCTTGTCCCGCTTTCCTTGAAAGCCGATGTACAATCTCGGTTTTCTGCAGGGAAGATAATCCTCTCAGCACCTCCCTTTCTTAGCTGTGAGGGGAGCTAAGTTGGGGCAAGGTAAACAGAACAGTGGAGAGGATATAGAAAGGAAGGAGGCGGGCAAAAGTGCAAAGTGTACGTCGGCTTTTAAGGGGGGGGTGGGCACTACCCAGAAGAAGAAAAAGCCTGGGGGATGTTGCGGTGCTCGACGTCGCAGCTGCGAATTTGCAAGTTAAATCGCATCCTGTGATTGGAGCTTATTATTGAGCAAAACTCATAAGGCCATGGGTTCTACCAACCCCACCTAAAGTAATCAAAGTCCCTGCACAAGCTAGCATTTCGACGTTATCGCATTAAAATCAAGAGCAAAAATTGACCGCATCTCCACGTGGTGAATGATGTTGATTGGGGCGAAGCTCTGGTGGTGCTTGTCTGTGTAGATGCTGAGCCGCAGCGTGCCGAGCCTTTCGTTCGTTTTCATCCATGTCAGAAAGAGAATGTGTGGTATGGAACGTGGTTATATACGCAGTTGAGCATTTGACCGCAGCGCCCTCTCGTCTATAAACGTTGAGCCAATGCATGCAAAGTTTAACGCGATTATATACGCATTTGACCTCAACGCCCTCTCCTGTATAGACGTTGAGCGGCTACGTGCAACGTTTTATCCATGACATCCCCAGCTCTTGAGTTACTACCACAACTCAGAACCCCCTACTCGTCCCGCAGTCGTGGCAGAGTGGTTAAGGCTATGGACTAGAAATCCATTGGGGTCTCCCCGCACAGGTTTGAATCCTGTCGACTGCGCTAACATATGTTTTACATCATTTTTTGTTATCTTTTTTTTTTTTTCATCTTTTTTTTCCCCCCTACACGAGCACGTGAGCTCACGAGCAGGAGCACCGGACATACGGACATGGCTAGCCCCTAAGGAGCTTCGCCCCTAAAAAAGCCATATTTAGATCTGCCATCATCTTGAGATTATTCCCAGAAAGTTTCATTTTTTTACACTGCATAGGTATTTTTTTATAAACTTTTTCTGTTGACTGTTGCTAAAGAAAAAATAGAGGTTAGAGCACTTTGAACGCGCTTTCCTTTATTCCACTTTTTGGCATAAATTTCATTTTAGGGAAACCGTTGTTTGCTAACGTGACAAAAAGAAAGGCTTACTGTTTTTCCTAACTGGAATATAATGGGCAATGCAACTGTGGCATTTTTTTTTTTTTTACTTCGTAACATAAAAAGCAACCAAAATATATTTTAGTTTTTAGCACGATGTTGGCATAAAATAAATTATTCTTTGAAAATTTTGCTTTCACAGTTGCACTCTCCAGGCATTCTGCTGCGTATCTAGTGAATAAAAATGATGGGTATTACATTAGCTTTCTAACGATAGTTTTCCTAAACATTGTCAATGTGTTCTTGATAACAAGTGACTCCTTTATTTCACGATTTATGTACACAGATGAAACTTTGCACAGCATTCTGCCTCACAACTGCCAGTATAAACTGTACATTTAATTCATATTAAGCCAAAGATTCAAAAGCTGACCATTTTGGGTAGTGTCTTTGTTTAACCCCGCAACGGTGTATAGCCTCTCTACAGTGCGCTTACCTGAATAAAGCCCTTGGTGCATGCACTCTACTGCATCCACACGTTTCTGGGCCGAATTTACGCTAACTAATGAATGGGATGTGTGTCAAGAATGAAAGCCAACGCAGCGCTTGTATTCAATTTGTACCTAGAATGCCCAGGCTTCGTGTTAGCAACTTTGGCTCCTGTCTTGCACTCCTTTCCTCATCAGCCACCAGAAGGCTACCCTTAGCATACCGCAGATGCCACACGTCCAGATCAGGGTGTCTCAAACTATTCAATCTCTATCATCCCCGTCTGCCTTGAACGGCAGCCAAGGAACCCCGTTCAGTTTAATAGCATAATAAAGCAGTTGCCAATCAGTGGTGCGCAAACTGGGTTGTCTTTGGCATATAGACCTTTCCAATGTTTACAAAATCACAGTCCAGCGTGCGATATTCACAGTCCAGCACGTGCCTGTTCGTCGCTTCGGAAAGCGCACGAAGCACGCGCCATTTGCACGAACGCTCAAAATGGCACCGGCCACAAGCTCGTTTTTGGAAAGGTCTATAGCTGGGCATCAGTGGGTGGCTCCTCTCTGCTACAGTTGGAGAGTGGCTCATTTCTGCTAAAGTTGTCTTGAAACTCCAAAAATACTAAAGCTTGGTGCAGGGTCTGTCCAGGAAATTGGGGAGCACTGGGAACCCATGGTGCACGTATTGGGGATTGACGTGGCCAGACTGAATTTTGGAAAGGGTCTATTGACTGTCTGCTGTCGGGCCTCGGGAAAAGGGGTGTACTTCTTCAGTGTTTGCTGGTTTTTAGCATGCGACCGAAGCAGTCGTCGGTAAACCTCGCTTAGGTCTGTGTTTAATATGGGCCCATTTGCGCTACCAGAGTTTGTGTGTGCCAACCCTGGTTGTGAAAAGGGGGGCCCTTGTGTTTCAGGGTGGAGCGTGAGAAGCTGGAACGTGAGAAGCTCGAGCTGATCTGCCTGGAGCGGGAGAAACAGAGGCAGGAGAGGGAGCGCATCCAGAGGGAGAGGGAGGAGCTCCGCCAGAGGCAGCTCCTGGCCGGGTGAGCCTCTTTCCCTGCTAAGGGAAGCATGACTTTGTGAGGCTGCAGTGCTTGATGCATGTGCTGTCCAACCTCGCTCGCCTAGAGCTGGCCTTCAAAATTCGACTTCACAAATTCTAGGTAGGGAAATCGGAAGTCGTCCCTTTAACCCATTCGCTACCGCGCGCGTCGCGAGCTGCCGGGCCCTCCGTATTGCATGTTTTTCCCCTAAAACAGGGCCACACTAGGCTTGACTGTTTTGCTTGTATTAAAAGCTTTTACAGTAAACCTCAGTGCAGAAAACAAGAAAACATGTTTATTTACATGCTTAAGTGGTTTGTTCAAGTCTATAATTCACTAGGCCCTCACAGATTCTTCCTCGTATGAAAGATCTTGAGCACCCCATCCTCGATCGCTTAGGCGTCGCACAACCAGTGCACTCTTGTCATGATTTGGACTCAGAACTGCTGTTGGAATCGCTCCCATCGTCGACAGAAGGCTCCGAAAACTCACTATCCTCACCAGAAGTCCCGTCGTCATCACTGTCGAAGAGGATATCTATAGTTTCATTGTCAGAAAGGCCACACCGTACACTGGATGCTGCCATCTTCTCCAAGCAGGCAGCGATAGAGCGGGAAAGACGACACGCAAAAGAACAAGCTCAAACAAACACAGCGAACAGAACGACCCTCGCCATCTGTTGCCAATGTATCTAACTACACTACCTCAAGTCTACATAGCGCGCCATATATGAATGGCTCTTTTAAACAGAAATTCATGCAGCCCTGCAAATCGCCGGCTTTGGCAATATGACCCCTGGCGGCACGCCCGGCGATTTGCCGGCTTTGGTAGCGAATGGGTTAAAAGTCTCGTATTCTCAACTCTCAAAGTTGGATCTGGAAGTTGTTCAGCATGTCTTCCAGATCCGCTTTATTGTCCCTTTAGAAGAATACTGGTTTTGGAATTTAGTTACAATGGCAAATTCATTTTTAATTTTCCAGGTTTTTTTGGCTTGTACAATCGGAAGTGCCAATCCCCCAAACTCCCAAAGGAACACATGTATTAATCTTCTGTTTGGGGAGTTTGCTTTCCCAGTTCTTACGTGCAAAAAGCCGCCGACACGGCGCCGGCCGATTCGTACGATGGACAGCTTCACCGACGGGTTGATCACGCGACGGCACGTCCATAGATCGTCTGCCCCCCCAAATGCACTCGCACGGAGGGGAAGACAAGAGACAGGGAGGATTGACCAAACCACTTAACGTCTGCACAATGGCACCGTCATCTGAGAGCTAGTGTGACGCTTGTCGCATCATATGAAAAAGAATCGTATGCTACTGTTACGTGCCGCACGAGACAGAACACCACGAGAGGCTTAGCTCAAAGTGCCACTACCTATATTGACCCAAGGAACAACACAAGTGTGGTCCCGCTCAAGGAGGGTCGGAGTAGAGGCGACGAAGTCTGGGTCTCGTGGAGGGGCATTTTCCCGTGTCGTCGTCCCTGTGCACTCGCGCACAACTCTACGATACACCGCGGGCGCAAAATGGTCCTGCCCAGCCTTGTTGGGACTCTGTCTTGGTGGATGCAAGGCTGGATGGATGTGTAGGACAGAGTGTGGTGCGCTACACGAGTTTTGACAGAAGCTTCCCGACACTGACTTGGGAGTTCCAGAACCTGCAGTGCGTCGGCCGGGAACAGTTCCTGATGCTTTCTTCTTGCGTGCAACCGAGAGTCGCGCGAGAAAATCAGCCAGCGAACAGATGGAAAAGACAAAAGGAAGCAATGTGCCATCTTCGTTTTGCTTGTCAAAAAAAGAAAAGGTGTGTTGTTGCCAGACAAAACGCTTTTCTACTCAACCCCGCCAAAAATCTGAAAGGCAGACGGGAAAAGCCTAGCAACTTTTTACTCACTAACTTTGTAACCTAACAACCTCTTTTCTCTTTTTTTTTTTTTTTTTAACAAGCAACACAAAGATAGTGCATCATTGTGCTTTAATATTTTTTTGTGCGGTTTTTGGCGTTACAAATGAGAGAAGCTGGAAGAACTTCACCCAGCTGACGCGTTGCAGGCTCTGGTACTCCTCTGGGTCCATGTAAAGGAGCTTCTTTCAAAACTTGTCTAGCCCGCCACAATCTGCTGCACGTGCACTACGGTCTGTCATCCAGCGAGACCTTTTTTGCAGCTTTGGTACACTGAAGTGTTGCGCACGATTGCGTGGGGACCAGTTGACGAGCGTGTCGGCAAATGCCCCTCCGCAAGCCCGGGACTCTGTCGCTTGTCCGCATTTCAGTCACTTAAAGCACCAGGTGTAAATTAAGAGCTTCTCCTGTACGTACTTGAGATCACACCTACAAACTTCTACAGTATGTTTATTTCAGTTTACACCTACGAATGTTTGCATTAAAATAAATTGTTTCGCGACAATTTGTCTCTTCTCTAGCGCTACCCGAGTGGCGTTCTTGTTCTTTGCGTTTTCCCGGATAAGACATTTTATTTCCCAGTCCCCTGACAAACATATCAACGAGGTTCTACTGTATCTATTTGGCAAAAAAATCAAAGGTACAAATGATTTTGCGAACTTTTCCAATTCTTTGGTCGGAGACCATAGAGGCACCGTTTTGTTGGAATTCTTTGTTCATGTGTTGTCCTGATGTCAAAGTGAATACAAGAAATATTTTCAATGCCCAATAGAATGCATCCTGAAATTATTTTGTAGTTTTGCACTGCATTCTACACATCAGACATGATTGTACATGCTCTTGTGTTAGCACCTTTTATAGCATTCTGTTTAAATTATCTATGAAAAAAATGTATTTCTTGGTGCTATTTGGTGCTATATCACTTCTGGTTCGAAGTGACGACTGCAGAGATTAGAGTTGTTGATCCTTATTACCTTCCGTAGATGGTCCACTATACTTCCCTGGGGGAATTTTCCATGAGCGCATTTTGTGTTCTCTTCGAAGGCGCACGGAGGAGGCCCGGCGTCCCTTGAAGCGTCCCCTGGTGCCCGACAGACGGGACGACGACACCTTCTACGCCGAACGAAGGCGCTCTCATCCGTCGAGGTGACTAACCCAGTTCTCTACACTTCCCAAGAAGCCCTAGTTTGCGACGCTTTTTAGCTCCAAAATGGGCATAGTGACTTTCCCCTTTGCATGCTGCGATATACAAGGGCCAGGTCTCGCCCAATTGAACTCGAGATGACCAAGGAAAGTTTTTTCTTCCGTCTTACTACTTGCAGCTGAGGCTCATTATAATAATAAATTAATTTTCCAGATTCGTTGCTAGTGAGACACACTCGAGTGTGCTTCTCACTTGGTATCACTCGTGCATCCTCGTGTCTATCTGTCGCGGTTGAAGATTCTTTTGGGTCACAATTGGACGTGCTTGTTTTCCCAGCCGCCGTCCCTCGGACCTGCCGAGGCAGAGCACAAGCAGAGCCTCGCCCCCTTCCCCGCCGCGCCCGGCCCCCTTCCCCAGCAGGCCGGAGTACGACGGCGGCAACTCTGGCGGGAGCAGCAAGCCCCTGAGCCAGCGCTCTGACAGGGACGACCGCTTCAGCCGCCACAGCCACCACAGCCACCACCACGCCGGCAGCGGCAACCACGGTGGCGGCTCCCACGGAAGCACCCACGCCCTGTCCTCCTCGCCGCCGAGGGCTCCCCCCAGCTATGCCCCGAGCCGCGGCGGCACGGACTACCGCCACGGTGGGCCGAGCTCGCGCAGCTCGGCCCTGGCGCCTCCGGCCCCGCCACCCTCCTCATCTTCGTCGTCACGCAGGCCGTCTTCCCTCCGAGAGGACTGGCGTACAGAAGGGAGCCGACGGGAGCACGCATCGTCGTCCTCTACCTCCTACGACGCGGCCAGCAGCCGCGGTTTTGCCATTCCCTCGACCTGGGGAGGAACCAGCAAGACGAGCAGCAGCTTTCCCGGCGGCTCGAGCAGCTCGCAGCAGTGGGTACCTCCGTCGTCTTCGTCGTCGTCATCGTCACGCAAACCCGAAGGCGGCACTTCGTGGAACGGGGGCGGGGACCATCACCACCACCGCTGGAGCAGCACGGTCGGGAGCGGGAGTGGGAGCAGGGCGGTCGGGAGCGGCTCCCACTCGTCTGCGGGGGTCGGGGCCAGCGGCTACTCGGGTAGCCTCGCCAACGGGTCGGTCAGCAGTAGCTACAGCACCGGGGACCGGTACTCGGGTGGAGGCAGTCTCCGCAGGTACTGAGAAAGCGGGCGTCTTTTGGAGCGTGTGGCGGCGGCGACAGGCCCGTCTGATGGTCTGGTGGGCGGGCTGTTGGAATTGTGCGGGCCCAGCAGAGGAACCAGTCACGCGTGTTATGGAGGTAGTTCTCTCGCAAAGCTTCCGAATAACTGGAAGTCGATTCATCTGGGAGTACTGCCGACAACGCAAAAACTAGATGTTTAAGCGTGTGTGTCCTTTTCTTTTTTTGTGCATGGAATCGGCACTCTTGGTGTTGCACCGTCATTCCCTCGAGATTTACATATTGTTTTGATCTGACGTTTCACTTTGTAAAAAACCCTAAAATTGCACCTTTGAGAGAATAAACGGTCATTGCATCTGGAATTGTGTGTTCAAAGGATTCTTTTCTACTTGTTCTTGGAGAGAAAATTCATTTGTTCTTTGGTGACGTCAGATTCCAAATTACATTGTTTTGCAAACAGCTGGTCGAGAATTTGCTGGTTTCTGTCGCACTCCTCTTTTTTGTGGTCACGTGCAGGGTTGTAAAGTACCTAGGTACAAGTAACTGGAAATCAGTATCTAGCTGCTTTTGTTGTACCTGAGGTACAAACCTAGGTACTTTTATTTCTCGATATCTGTATCTTAGGTACATTTTCTAGTAACTTGTAACTGAGTGAAGTTACTTTTTACAGGTACTTTTCTATTCGCTTCGTCAAAATGGTAGAAACTATAAATCTGAAAGTTTTAACACACTACCCTGTGCCGTGATTAACAGGTGAGTTGGTTACGACCTGGGAGGCATTAACTTTATCGAACAACGTTTTAGCGAACGAAGCCCCGCCCATAATGTTTCATCGAACGACACTTTAGCGAATGGCTGTGTTCGTTTGAGCGAACGGTGGAGTAGCGATGCCGTTCTAGCGACACCAATTTATCGAATAGGCTTCGGAACTCCGTTTGGGGAAAGTAGCGACCTGCTTCCTTCATCTCAAGTCGAAGCCTAAAAAGATAACGTGTCCTAGAATGCTCATGTCAATGCGGTTTTCCTTATTTCTCACATTGACACCAATAAAGCATATTTATCAAACTCGTTTTTGTGTGCATCCTTAGTATAAAGAGCTTTACTTCCAATATATTCTGACAAATTTGGGGAAAATAAATAAAGTATCTTTAAAGTAACTGTACCTGTGCCTAGGTACATTTTTAAGCTAGTACCTAGGTACGTACCTAAGTACCTTTTCGTATGAGTAACTGTATCTTGGGTACATTTTTGAAGTAACTTTTACAACCCTGGTCACGTGGCATTCAAACTGTGTACCAAATATATTAAAGTCTGGTCGTCGAAGGCGCACATTCAACATTAAAAATAGAAAAGAATACGAGTCATTTTTTTGGCCTCCAAAGAACAACAAATACATTGTGAAGATAATGCAAAGGTGCAAGTGAGCTGAACAAGAATGACTATAGTAAACCCTGGAGGGGGGACAAGGGAGACAAAGTGCAAACAGAAATCTTCAAAAACAGCTAGGTGACTGGTGCGCGACCGAAAAAATCCGCTTGGTCTTGGTCAGGGTGTAAGATAGACGGGTGGGGAAACGAGAGCCAAATGAGCGACCGGATTGTGTCCCTGTCGGGTTTCTCTTTTTTTGTGGCGCCATCTATGTGGAGCACCGCGAACTCTCACTCCAGGTGGGCGACCGGTGGCGACGCGACCGGCAAAACCGACGGAGATTTTTATTCTTCTCGCCGCAGCGCCATCTGTCGCAAATCGGGGGTACCCGCAAGCAGACGAGTACACAATCCGGTCACGACATTGCTGTAGGCCTCTATGGGCCGTTTCCCCACCTGTCTATCTTACACCCTGGTCTTGGTATCGGGGGCGGATCCAAAGGTGGGAGGGGGGCGGCCGCCCCCGATGGTCACGTGACGACGATGTCGTGATGACATCGCCACGTGACCCCCGTAAAGTCACGCGACCCTCATGAGGCGACGCCGCTCGGAGGGAGGAGTAGCAGACAGGATGAGGAGGGAAAAGGGGTATACCTTCCCCTCAGTACCCTTCCCTCCTCCTCCTCCTCAAGAGCTGCGCTCTAATTCGGCGTTACAGGGAGTTGTAAACAGCTTTCATTTTTTATGTTCGCTGTTTGGCAACGTGAGACACCGGGTCGGGGGGTATGCCAAAAATGACTGTGGGCTCACATTATAGATCTGAAAGCAAATACACGAAATGTGCAAAAAGAGAGATAAGCAATAGTATTCTAAAATAATCCCATACACGTCGCCTTACTGCAAAAATAAATATATAGAGATGCATGTTTTAAACATTGGGGAATTGTAGTAGACCGTTTCCGCAGCCCGCTAAGCACCCGTATAGCGCTCCGTAATCCGCCACAAGACCTTGAACTATGCAGATAAGGCTGGCGGCGCGCATGCGCAGCTGCGGCGTTTTCTTCAGGAATACTGTAGCGGAGGAGAAAAACGGTCTACAACACGTTTGACGGAACTCCGTCTGGTTGGATCAAAAATTTGAGAAATAGAAACCTTCACCAACCAAGTCCTAAACAGGTAGGAGCCCGACATCAGTAGGTCGGGCGTGTGTCAACAAGAAGAAAAAGTGTGTGAAGCAAACGACACACTAGATGGAAAAGAAGCTGTTGCTCTTCACGTGCAAACGGTCGCCCCTGATCAAAAAATCGAATCGGTTTTGAAACGTCGGTTTTCTAACTGTTTACGACTAGGTTGATATTTCTCTAATTTTGTATTTCTCTAATTGAGATGCGTGCAATGATGTTCCTGATTAAGGCTGGTTCACACACTTGCAAGATTACGTTCGCGTGCAACCGAAACGACCGTAACGACAAAAACACCGCAACAACCGTGGCTCATAGATTGCTTCGCGAAGCTAAACCCTTGCATCACTTGCCATGCTGTGTTCGGCGAACGCTTGTCCCGGTGTTTTTGTCGTTACGGTCGTTTCGGTTGCATGCGAACGCAACCAACGCAGACGTGTGAACCAGCTTTTACACATAAATAGCGCGAAGAACAGACAGTAAATTTATAATTTAAATCACATTTAGACATCGGCTTCCACGAGCTCGAAACTTCGCAGAATACTGTCTCGGCAGGCTAAAGTACAGGGTGTCACAAAAGAAAATTTACACGGTCTTTTTTACCGCAAAAATAAAACAAGGCATCGCAGAACGCTCATTCTCCGCCCAAAGGTAGCGCTAGAGGTCACAACCAGATGGCAAAGTAAGTGATTTTCTGAAAATTTCAATTGGAAAATGAAACCCAGTTTTGTCCGTTTTCGGTTTCTGGTGCCATAGAGCCCCATGTGTTTGAAAACTCCGTCGGCCACCATTTTCCCATTGAAATTTTCAGGAAATCACTTTTAACTTTTGGTTAAGTTGTCGGATCGGGCTGAAACTTTGCCATCTGGTTGTGACCTCCAGCGCTACCTTTGGGCGGAGAATGAGCGTTTGGCGATGCCTAGTTTATTTTTGCGGTAAAAAAGACCGTGTTATTTTTCTTCTGCGACACCCTGTACATTCGGTTTTACGTGCACTTGTTTTGGGGTCTCACTTCACACATCTGTGCCTTTTCAGTCATGCACGCTCTAACATACCGAGACTGCTATATATGCTGCACAACTTTACAATTTGGACATCCCCTTTTGCTCTACATCGTTTCAACTTAAAAAAAAAACACTAAAAAAATTATCAAGCTGGTTGGGACACGCGTGTCAAAAAATACATTTTACGCAAAATGCCTAGAGAAAAAACAAGTGGAAAGGAGGTGACTACCGACAAAATCGCGTCTCGTGCAGTCCATACTGCTCTACCAATTTTTTTTTTTTTTTTTTTTTCGCGTCAAATTTATTTGACGCGAAAATTTTCGCATTCCTTTTCTTTGGCACTTTGCCGACAATACAGTCGCTCTATTCAACAATATTCTGGTTCGCTGCGGCGGCATTGGACAGCGGCAGTCACGTGAGTCGCTATCATCATCATCGCGTTTTTTTCAACGCCACCATCTTGGGTCCAGCGATCCGCTGCCTGCTGCTGTTTTACTGTTTACTGCGCGCGCACGCCGAAGTCCGTCGCTCAGCACGCACTTTTTCCTTCTTATGACGAGATACGAACAACACGACCTTGATTCGCTGCCACAGCTGCGGCTACGGCAGCTGGCGCAGGCGACGGCTACAGCTCGGATTGGCTTAGCTACAGGCACCCCTCCATCTGCGCCGCGGACCCAAGATGGCGGCGCCTGACGCGCTTCAGGCGCGTAGTTTGGGAGTTTCGGTACTCTGAAAGCGTAGCTTTATTTAGTGACTCTAGTCCGAACTAGACTGTATGGCGACACAAAGCGCGGCAGTTTCTCACTCTGAAACTATAACTCTCGAAGGGAACAGAAATAAGACTCTCTTTCCTTCGGCATCTTGTTCTGTAGCACGAATTTGTTAAACCTTTAATAGATTTTGGTTTTGGGATTGTTCCCTGCTGGAAATGGGTCAAATGATATGAGACCAAAATTCACATTAAACCAATGTGCAACTGGAGGTCCAGGCACATTGAGCACTATGCATTTATGGAACAAAAATCTATTCACATTGGGCTGATGGTATTTATGAGACAAAAGCCAATGAGCGGCAATTGGCATCAGGTACCCTAGTGCACATTCATTGAGGGTATTTATGGGGCAAAAACCAATGAGTGGCAATTGGCAACATGTGCTCTTGTGCACATTGGGTTGATTGTATTTATGGAACAAAAACCAATGAGCTGCAATTGACAACAGGTGCTCCTGTGCACATTGGGTTGATGGTATTTATGGGGCGAAAACCAATGAGCGGCAATTGGCAACAGACACCCCTGTGCACATTGGGTTGATGGTATTTATGGGGCGAAAACCAATGAGCGGCAATTGGCAACAGGTAGCCCCGTGCACACTGGGTTGATGGTATTCATGGGGCGAAAACCAATGAGTGGCTATTGGCGACAGACACCCCTGTGCACATTGGTTTGATAGTAACAAATTTTGGTTAATTAGCATATCGTAACAGTTATCCTCTTATCTGAGTGGCATTCCACGTAACACGTGCCCTATTTAAAAAAAAAAAAAGATGGTTGAATTAAAATGAAACAGCCCGTGTATCACCACATGTCACCAAAAAAGGCAACAAATAAGTGGTAGGGCTGTGATTAGCCTTTTATACGCTAATTTGGAAATGGAGCATTGTCACTGTATCCTATCGGAACCAATAAAGACCTACTGGTCGAACCAATAGAGGCCTATTGGTCTATGGGAACCAATAGAATATATTGGTCTATGGGGAACCAATAGAGGCATATTGGTCCATGGGAACCAATATAGGTATATTTGTCTATAGGAACCAATAGAGGTCTATTGGTCTATATGAACCAATAGACATCCAGCGAACTATTGGTTCCCATGTACCATTAGAGGTTGTTTTGCATATTGGTTCATGAATAGAGGACTAACAGCACACTCCTCTATTCATAATGACGGGGCCAATGCATCGATTCCTGGTCGCTGTAAAATAGCATGAATATCACACTCGAGAGAAACGTCCGTCTTGGAAGATGACAATCGAAATGTGTGAACGTTTAAAAACCTGCCAGTTACTAAAAGCTAAACAAGCTTCGAATGACTGATTAAGGAAAGGATGTTGTGAACAAATGTTTTCACTTTTTAAGAGAGCGTTTGGTACAGTTGACTAATTAGTGATATTTATCGTGTGCAATTTTTTAGGGACATTCAGTATCCGTTTCAGAGCAGGGCAATAAAAACCTTGAATATTTTATTTCAGCCCCTGAGTTAACAAATCAGTAACTGTTTAAAACTGTGGAAATGCGGTCATTTCCTTTCCTCGAGAGGCCC
>JABSTQ010008933.1:0-64519 GCA_013358835.2 Ixodes persulcatus
TCATCTTCGTTTGATATTCCTTGACTCCATCAGGAAGCTCTTCCCGAACAACATGTGGAGGGGCGGGCGGACTCTGGGGTCCCTCGCCCTTGGAGATGCAGTCGTGTCCGGTGGGTGCGACCATGTAGAAGAAAAGCTGGCGTTTCTCAGTCGCGACATGGCGCGTACTCCGGTATACACAAGATATTCTGTAATGGCTTCGGAAAGCGGGCGATGTTGGACGAGAGTCAACTGAATAACAGACTTAAGAACTCTATGAAATCTCTCTACATTCCCATAGCTTGGGGATGGTAGAGGGATGACTTCGCATGTTTGATCCATGCATCTTAAAGAACTCGATGAATCCTTAGAAATGAATTGAGGACCGTTGTGTGTCGTGATCTCCTGCGGCAGACCTCGCGGGCAAAGACAGGCTTGAAGAACTTCATGACTGTAGCTGTCGTGACGTTGTGGGGCTGGTGCCACTTCAGCCACTTATGTGGTATCTACCAGTGTAATGAAAAACCTCCCTTGAGCAGGGGCTCGTTCAAAGGGACCTACCATATCTATGCCCAGTTTTACCCATCGACGGGTGGGGAATTCGACTGGTTTAAGAGGTGCAGGAGATGCCTTTGCAGGGTCGTCTGTTGACTGACATACCGAACAGTTCTGAACTTTAGTCCTTACATGTTGATTTAGATTTGGCCACCTGTAAGTCTCCTTGATGATTTTGGTGGTGCGAAAGATACCTTGATGTGTTTCATGTGCTACCTCAATAACCTGGCAACGGAGAGTGGACGGAACTACTATCTTCTCTACTTAGAACAACAATGCATCGGTGACTGAGAGCTGGTCTCTTAAATGAAATACGGCTTGAATTCAGGAGGCAACTTGTCCTCTGAGGCCCATGTGTTTGAAAGATACATCATGACAACTGGCAATACAGGATCTTTTGCAGTTTCTTCCTTGAACTCCTTCTGTGTGAGGCATGCACAAACAATTGAGACTACCCTCTTCTTCAAAGATGTACCTTGCTCGGTATCGGGACCGGAAGGCGAGAGAGAGCGTCGGCAACTACGTTATCGCTGCCTTTACGATACTTCATTGTGAAATTTTAATTGAACGTCTAGCAGTCCAACGCCTGATGCGTCGTGGACGGACACCTGTCCCTGAGTAGACATTCGTGTGACGAGAGCTTGATGACTGTCTGTATTTCGAAATGTCGACCCCAAAGATAAACATGGCGTCTCTCGCAAGCCCAAAGGATTGCGAGAGCTTCTTTCTCACCTGCTGAGTATTCCGCTCTGCTTCAGAGAGGGAGCGGAAAGCGAAAGCAACAGGTCTTAGCTGCTTCCCACGCAGTTGCTGGAGAACAGCACCTAGTCCGTAATTGGACGTGTCTGTCGAGACGACGACTGGAAGATGGATGGAACATTGCAAGAATGGGTGCCTGTTGAAGACAGGACGTGACACTTTAGAAACTGGCCCCCACGTCGGACGACCAGACAAAGATGCTCCCTTGCGCAGAAGCCTTCGGAGGGGTTTCTACGAGAGTAGCACAATGAAAGACAACGTATTGTAATATTCTACGAGACCTAGGAAAGCTCCAACTGCGAAGGTTCGAACATGAAAGTTAATGACGTGTCTATTTTAGACGGAAGTGTGCTAGACCTCCGCAGACAGACGATATCAAGAATGACGTTCAGAAACATTGAAAACGGCTTTTTTCTATTGAGTTTCCTGTCTGAGATTGTATGAGCAGTTCTTTCTTGGAGGAACCATGCACAGGGCATCGTCCAGATAATACTGGACTTTGGACAGTGTTTTTAATATCTTGTGACATGCCTGTGAGAAAGGCACCGGCGCAGACGCCAGACCCGAAACAAACGCGTTTTGACACAATGAACAAAAAAAAAAAAAAAGGAGGGGGAAAAAAAAAAGCTTCATGGTGTGGGATTTCCCTTGCTGCTACCCGTCTCGAGGAATGACAGAGCACACCGGTTCAACAACACGTAAACATTTAATGACCGCTATCGCCTGCGGCGCGATCCCAACAGCCCCCGCGCATACGCTGCGACGGCCCTTTATCAGCGGCGGAGCGCCGCTCGCGTGGCCAGTTGCCCTTGCCCCCTCGTGGTCAAGATGACCACTCATGATCGTCGTAGGGGCAACCTGGGCCACCGCTTGGAATCTCCAGGTTGCCCACACATCTCCCCCTTCCAAAACGAAAACCGCGGACGTCTTAGATGGTCTTGGGGGGCCTTCCTTCTGGGTCAGCCAGGGTCTTCTCAGATGGGCGAGCACGGGTCCGACGTCAGTACTCCGGACAGTACCGATGCGGCTGGGGGGGGGGAGGTGGGGGTCTGATGATGGGAGCTGCGTCGCCGCTCTGGCACGAGGAACTAGAAATTAAAAACAACATGAGGCCATGGCGCGGTAGGAATAAGTGGCCGCGCACACGAAAGATGCCTGCCCCACTGTGCATACGGGAGCGCGGCTACTTTCTCTCTCCCCCCCCCCCCCCCAAAACACTGAAGAGGGAATGAACATAATGCACTTAGAGCTCGCGCTACTCCTGGTCATCTTCACCGCCGTCTCAAGTTGTACCGCGGCAGAGACGGTGTGGAATCTTCCGAGAGGTGGTCCGGATAGTCGCCATCTGGAACCTGCGACACATCTACCTCCTCGGGTTCATAGAAAGCTTTTAGGTCGGCGACATGAATAGACCCGCACACTTCACCAGATTCGCAATGCACCAGCTCATAAGACAGGTTGGAGAGCTTCCTACTAACACGGTAGGGGCC
This sequence comes from Ixodes persulcatus, assembly GCA_013358835.2. Classification (NCBI taxonomy): domain Eukaryota; kingdom Metazoa; phylum Arthropoda; class Arachnida; order Ixodida; family Ixodidae; genus Ixodes; species Ixodes persulcatus. Next base: position 2,784 of record JABSTQ010008933.1, read on the forward strand.
ATCCCACCTCTTTGCTAAAGAGGCCGTGAAGCCTCTAGCAGCATCACTCAGCGGATGAGTTCGCTTCAGTACCAGATCTCCCACCTTGAACTGCAGATTTCGCCTCCCCTTGTTGTACTGGTTTGCCTGCTGCAGTCTCGAGACGTCGAGGCTCTCTCGAGCTTCACGCAGGTTCTCCGTGAAACGCTTCCGGAGATCTTCTGCGAACTGCGTGGTAGTGCGCTGCATGCTTGCAGGATCTGTGCAAAGAAGTCCGATCTTCTGCGAGCGACGTGGCAGTGCGCTGCATGCTTGCAGGATCTTTGCAAAGAAGGCCGTTTCCCAGGGGACACACGAGCTCTTTCCCTAAGTTAAGTTGAGCCGGAGTAAAACCCGTGGACCGGTTGATTGTTGTGCGGGTAGCGAATGCCATTTACGCCAATTTCGCGTCCCAGTCTTTGTGTCGCTCTGTATGCGCTACAAGCATCTGCTTCAGGTTACGGTTCACTCTTTCTGTGATATTCGCCTGTGGATGGTATGGTGAAGTCCGTTTGTGTCGTATGCCTAGCGCCTTACACGCATCGACGAACAGCTTGCTAACAAAATAAGAAGCGTTGTCTGTAATAAGCGTTGCGGCAAAGCCAGAGCGCGCGAACGTCTCGAGAAGACAGTCCCAGATTTTCCTAGAGACTAGTTTGCGTAAAGGAAACATTTCGACCCACTTCGTGAAATGGTCGGTCACTACTAGCAAATACTGATTGCCGCGTGGACTACGGGGAAAGGGACCGTCAACGTCGCAGGCAACACACTCCCAGGGGTACTTGCTTTCGACCGACTGCATTAAACCTGGTGGTTGGCCGCCTCGGGCTTTCGCCTTCTGACAAACCGGGCAGCTACGTGTGTACCTCATCAAATCCTGCCACATAACTGGCCACGTTGCAATTTGGGACAACTTTTCGTAAGTTTTGCTCCCGATGCTGTGGCCTGCCAAGGCGGGGTCATGCATATATCTTATAAATGACTTACGCTGTTTACGTGGTATTACATTCCGAAATGGCGGGCCGCTGGACCCATCGTCCGCCTGGGGGGTGTGTCGCAGCAGGATGCCGTCGCTGCTGAGCAGGTATGAGTCCAAGTGTCCGGGATTCCCAGCGTCGGCTGAGTTTTCTTCTGCCAGCTGGTGCATCAAATTCTGACAAAGTCCATCGGACAGCTGGGCAGCCCGGAGCTCCTCTCTGCTCACCAGGGTTCCCCACCGCGAATCTGGTGTGATGGGCACCGCATTGGCCAGTGCCACCAAGTCGGGATCCACCTGCATTTCCTGCCCGAGAAGTGGAGCACGGGATAACGCATCTGCAACGTGGTTAGCCACTCCACGCTTGTACTCGATTGTGTATTTGTAGCGCTGGAGCTAAAGGGCCCATCGAGCAAGTCGTCTTGCAGGGTTTTGAAGCCCTTTGAGCCACGAGAGAGCCATTTGGTCAGTTTGAATGCTAAACGAAGCGCCGTCAAAGTACATGTCAAACTTCTTAAGCGCAAAAATAATTGCCAGGCACTCTTTTTCGGTTGTTGAGTAGTTTCGCTCCGCTCCGGTTAACGTATGACTGGCGAAAGCTACGGGACGAAGAACGCTGTCATGTTCCTGCAGAAGAACTGCTCCTAGTCCGTAATCGCTTGCATCGGTCTGCACGGACGATTCAAATCGGGCAGATTTAAACACGCGTTTTCAGTCACAGCCCTTGAAAGACACGTAAATGCGGTTTGCTACTCCTGCCCCCAGCACCATTTCGTGTTTTTTTGCGGAGCAATTGGTTCAGAGGTTGTTATCTCAGCGCATTGCGGAATAAAATCTATAGAACGCAATCACTCGAGATATCTCTGTAGGCTTTTGACGTCATAAGGGGGTGGGTACTCCGTTATTGCGCAGAGCTTATCTTCATTCGGGCGCAGCGTTCCGTTATCTACAACAAATTCGAGAAGGTTGATTACAGGCGATGCCAACTGGACTTTATCTGGATGAATCGTAAGGCCGGCCTGACTCATTCGTTCGAGTATGGTATGAAGGTGTACGAGATGCTCCTCGAATGTTCATGAAAACACCACTACATCATCCATGTACGCCATCGCAAGCTCGTACATCGCGTCACCGAGGACAACGTCCATTAGGCGCTGAAAGCTGGCGGGAGAGTTGGACAAACAAAGGGAAGGCGAGTGAATTCGAACGACCCCCTGTGGCAAATGAATGCGGTCTTCTTTACATCAGCCGGATGAACTTCGATTTGAAGAAATCCGCGGCTGCTATCGAGGGTTGTGAAAACAGTCGCGTTTCCAAGGGCATACATTACTGAGGAAATACTAGGAAACGGGTAACTGTCTCTGACTGACACTTCATTTAGGCGCCTGCAATCAACACAAAGCCATGCTGTGCCGTCGTTCTTTGGAGCAAGGACCACCGGGGAAGCCCATGGGCTTTTTGACTGACGTACTGCGCCTGTGTCGATCATTTCCGATAGCGCCGCATCAAGAAGTTCGCGCTCGTGAGCACTTATGGGTCTCGGATTACACCTCCGCGGGGGTGCATCCTTAGTTTCGATGCGGTGCCGTAGGAGATCGGTTTTCCCAGGTCTTTCGTTGAACATTGGCGAGAAGGGTTCCAGCAGTTGCTGGAGCTGCTTCTGGTTGTCTTCGCCGGAACACTTTTGCAGGGCTTTGAGCACGCTGTCTGGAAGTAAAGACATCTGCCCGGCAAAGTTAACGTTTGGCCGCGAATACAATCCTGCCGTCTGGTAAACGGCGTTAATTTCGTTTCACCTCCCAACCAATATCCAGCTTGGGCAAAGTCTAGCAAAACCCGCTCCGCTGCAATAAAATCTCTACCAAGTATCATGGGCACTGGCAGTTCCGGGAGGTATACGAACCGTTGTCTTCGTTTTCTGCCATAGAAGGAAATTCGTAACCTGACTGCACCGGCAGTAGGCAGTACGGACCCCGATGCTACCTGCAATTTCACGTTTGCTGACCGGAGATGTATCTTTTTCTTGTTACATTCCGCAAATACAGCATCCCCAATAAGCAATATGTTTGTTCCAGTATCTAAAAGAGCGGCCACTGGTGTACCTAGTACATTCACGGTCATACGAGGTTCAAGAGACTTGGGTGTGGCTTCGATTCTGCTCACAGCTGGGATGAGCACTGTTGGTTTCTCGTTTAGTGAGGTTGTTCCTACCCCCGTCGGCTGGTGCGAGTCCATTAGTGACCGGCCATCCAGAGCGACCGCCCTTGGTGTTGAGAACTTCAAAGCGGCTCTGACGCTGGGGAACGGGCCGGAATCTGACGGGCCGACCTTTGGCTGAAAGAGAATCGCATTAGGATCCAACTCAAATGCATTTACTTCGGGTAGCTTACGACTGGGAACAGTGGAAGCTGTTCGCCCGGGGATCTGTGCAAAGGCAGACGCGCCGGGAGTCTCATGACTGAGAATGTTGTGAGCTGGCCACCCGGGTATCACTGCAACAGCAAGCACGCCGGGAGTCTCAAGACCGCGAACGGTGTGAGCTGGGCGCCCGGGTGTCGGTGTGAAAGCCGACACGCCGGGAGTCTCATGACGGGGAGTGTTGTGAGCTAGCCGCCCGGGTGTCTGTGCAAAAGCAGACACGCCGGGAGTCTCAAGACGGCGAACCGTGTGAGCTGGGCGCCCGGGTGTCGGTGGGAAGGCCGACACGCCAGGAGTCTCATGACGGGGAGTGTTGTGAGCTTGCCGCTCGGTTGTCGATGTGAGAGCAGACACGCCGGGAGTCTCAAGACCTCGAGCGGTGTGAGCTGGACGCCCGGGTGTCGACGCGGAAGCGGACACGCCGGGAGTCTCATGACGAAAAGTGTTGTGAGCTGGCCGCCCGGTTGTCGATGCGAGAGCAGACACGCCGGGAGTCTCAAGACCGCGAACGGTGTGAGCTGGGCGCCCGGGTGTCAGTGTGAAAGCCGAAAAGCCGGGAGTCTCATAACCAAAAGTGTTGTGAGCTGGCCGCCCGGTTGTCGATGCGAGAGCAGACACGCCGGGAGTCTCAAGACCGCGAACGGTGTGAGCTGGGCGCTCGGGTGTCCATGAAAAGTCGGACACGCCGGGAGTCTCACAACAAAGAGTGAAAGTGTTATGAGCTGGCCGCCCGGTTGTCGATGCGAGAGCAGACACGCCGGGAGTCTCAAGACCGCGAACGGTGTGAGCTGGACGCCCGGGTGTCGACGCGAACGCCGACACGCCGGGAGTCTCATGACGGAAAGTGTTGTGAGCTGGCCGCCCGGCTGTCGATGCACGAGCAGACACGCCGGGAGTCTCAACACCGCGGACGGTATGAGCTGGGCGCCCGGGTGTCCATGCAAAATCGGACACGCCGGGAGTCTCACAACGGAGAGTGTTATGAGGAAGAAAGGTGTTGGAGGGCCACCAAGGGTCGATAAAAAAGCGTCAGTCCCCGGAGCCTGTGCGAGCCTCCGGGAGGCCCGGAGGCGGGTGCGGCGGCTTGACCTTGTGGATTGTGTTCTTGGCGCGGCCGGCGGAGAGTAGAAATTTCTTACCACCGCCGGCCGTAGCCGTTTCCCTGTGTCTGAGACGGCCGCTGCCTTTCGCTTCAGTCCTGGTGTATTTGTCCTGACTAGCCGCATCGAAAACAACGGGTCGTGGCTCGCCCGTCGGCTTCGTGCGGTGTCGCGCTCTTCTTGCCTTTACCAAGCTCCGCGTTACCGGTTCAGAGGCCAAGAACTCATCTTGACCAATGGAGGGGCTGTAGCGTTGTGAATGTATGCCCTCATAACCGCTGCACCTCCGTGATTCGTATGCACGAGGATCTAGGGCTCTGAACCCTAGATTTAGAAACCTAGATTCTAAAGAGAAAAACACTTAACCGCGGAGCCTCCCCAGCTGCAGGCAGCCGACCGGGGCGCGGAACGCCACGCGGCCCGCCGCGCAGCGGCCTGCTCCCGAGTAACGGGACACCCCCACCGCAGAGGCGGCTCCCCGCCATACGCGCAAACTTCTCCCTTCCAGAGGTCGTAAACATCCCCGAGGGAACCCCACACGTCTCCCCCAAAATCGTTCGCGCAGGACCTCCAGACAAAGTAAGACAACAAATAAAAAGGCTCCAGAACCTTACACTTGTAAAATTAGTTTGTTTTTTCCTCCACATTGCTGCAATACCTGTCAGTGCAACCGGCAAAAGGCGGGTGAGGATTGTTTCGTCGTCAAATCCCGATGCAGCTTGGTAGTCCCGCAGTTCCGAGACGAACATCGCGACTGACTTTCTATCTGCGTACCCCGAAAAAACCGGAACGCTAAGCAAGAGCCTTGGGTAGTCCCTGGGGGGCGTGCTTCCAGCAGGAGTGGGGCTTGAGCGCATCATCTGCTCTCGTTGTATCTCAAGAAGCATGGTCATGGCCACTCTTAGTTCTGCTAGACCACCCTCTGATGCTGCGCCTGCCGGGACTGAGACTGTAGACTTAGCGTCTAATTTTATGTCGCTGGCGGCGTTATCCGGGAGTGCATGGAGAGTCAAAAGATTGTCCTCACTCACGTTTCTGTCGGCGTCCTCTGTAGACGGCATCGTCTTGTAGTGGAGGCTTCCGCAGGTCAATGAACTTAGGCTTGCGAAGAAACACCCCCTCAAATGTGGGCAAACTCAGGAACGCAAAATTGACTATGTAAAATGTGACTAAGTAAAATGTAACGTAAAACGAACCCAGTTTCCGGCCCTCCTCTCAGACGAGCAGCATGTCACGTCTGGGCGCCAGTGTGGGATTTCCCTTGCTGCTACCCGTCTCGAGGAATGACAGAGCACACCGGTTCAACAACACGTAAACATTTAATGACTGCTATCGCCTACGGCGCGATCCTAACTGCCCCCGCGCATACGCTGCGATGGCCCTTTGTCAGCGGCGGAGCGCCGCTCGCGTGGCCAGTTGCCCTTGGCCCCCTCGTGGTCAAGATGACCACTGATGATCGTCGTAGGGGCAACCTGGGCCAACCGCTTGGAATCCCCAGGTTTCCCACAAAGTGGACACCCACGTTCTTATATGTAGAAGTGAGCAACAGTATTGTTATTCAGAAGGTAAGAGGTTGGAATCTGAGTAGAGCATTTGGTGAATGATACGTTTTGTTTTGTTACGGTTGAGGGTTATTAGCCAGAAAGAACACTACGTGGTTATCTTGTCAAGGTTGATAGGAGAGCTTGGCGATCGGTGTTAGAAAAGATGTTATGGTAGATGACTCAGTCGTTAGCAAAAAAACTGACATAAGATGAAATGCAAGTGGGTAGGTCATTAGTTTATATGAGAAAAAGTAATGGACCCAGCAGGCTCCCTGGGGAACTCCAGATGTCACTTGGGCAAAAGTGGAGTTGGAATTGTTAAGAAAGTATTTTCTCCATTAGAGAACATATGTTAAGCTGAGCAGGTTTTAGTAAATAGCCTGTCATGTGGATCACGGTCAAAAGTATTTGAGAAGTTGAGAAAAAGCACATCAACCTGAACACCAGCATCAATATATGTATGTAATTCGTGAACGAAACCGGCAATTTGAGTGTCACATGAGTAACCCCTGCACAAACCCTGCTGATACTTGAAAATAATGTTATGTTCCTCTAAATAGTGCATGATGAGAATGTATGATGTGCTCAAAAAGTTTACAAATAGTGCAAATAGAGCTCCTTTCATAGATAATTAAAAAAATGCAATAATGGAAGCTAGCAACGAAGTCGATACAGGGTTTTACAGCACGCGGCTTATCTTTAGGTGTTTTTTTCCTTCCCCGGCTCACCTGCCAACTTGCATTCTTTGTGGCGACAAGGAAGTGCAACGTTGTTAAAGTTAAAATAAACTTAATGCTCATGTTTGTCAATGTGGTGCTGTGTGTAGTACAGCCAACAGAGCCTAGTGCACATGCTTCCAGGAAAGAGCACACATCGAGGATGCTGTCCGCTCCAAGTTCTCGGGAACTAAAGCAAGCGATGAACGCATTTTCCGAACACATCACCAACAGGTTCAGAGCTGCATATCGGTAAAGACGTTCACCCTGGTTTCCAGCACTCATCAGGCATGCTTCCTTGGCTGCGGCTGCTGAGTCCTGGAGCAGCCGTTGAGTGCCTCTCTGCAGTTTGTCTTCCGTATGCACTTGCGTAAGAGATGCCTTGCGACGTAGAACACCAAGTGCGAATCACTTCCTTTACGTGTGAGGGACGGCTGGTCAGTAACGATGCCACAAGCATCCAGCGTAGCCTTGGCTTCCTGAAGGTTGCCAAGGTCAGGGAGGTCATCGACTCGTCCCTGACCGTCATATGCGTTAGTTGGCTTAAGAAGGCTGCTCAGGGCGCTTCCGGTGACATACCTTTCTGTTGGCAATTTCGCAAGGGTGGCGAATGTCAGGCAGTTTACAGAGACGAGAAGCTGTGAAGGTGCTGGATGGTCATTACATTCCAACATTTGACAAAGGATCTTCAACCGATTTTAATCGGTTCTTGACTAAGTCGTGATGTGAGAAGGTACCGCAACACTTCTGTCACCTAATGCAAGAGAGAAGCGTGCTTGAAAGCGTAACACGAAGTCCTTCGGCGGTGCTGCGACTGAGGAAGCCCTGCCCATGCATTGTTGCCGATGCCTGTCATGTGTTGAGGTAGCCGAGAAATTCTCGCAGCACAGCCTCCTTTCTTGACCCAGGCCTTAAGGCCTCCTTGCTGCAGCGGGATGTCACAACACTGTTGAGGTCCCTCATCTTCTTGACACTCTGTCGGTGTTGTGGTACCAAACCTGCGCTCTACTTTTTGCTTGTACATGTAAAGGCCCCGAACTACCTCGTTGCTGTATAGGCGGATGGCGTGGCTGACGCTCATTTTCTCAAATCTGTTCGGGTGTAGCACCGGCTTTGTGACGCGTGGCATGGCTCTCAGTAGTGTGAGGCTCTTGTTCTCACACTTCCAGGTTTCTTCTATGTGCTCCACTAGGACTCATCCTTCTGGTGTGCAAAACCCTGCGATCAGCATGTTGATTCTCGAGCATTTCACCAGGTGTAGAAAATCCGAAATGAAGTGCAGCTTTCTGCTTGGGTCTGCAGGATGCTCCGTCTTGTAGAAGACGTTTGTTGATGTTGCTTTAAGTCCAAATATTTTCCACATATGCCCGTTTCATGCTGCAGTGTCACATGTCACAAAGTCAATAAAAAGCCCAGCTTTCTCAGTCATCAGAATAGCATCTACGATAATATATACGAGCATTTCGGCTTTTACATTAGATCGTGACCCAAAGACGCCCAAGATCTGATACCGCTTTCCACCAAATGGCTGAAACAACAGAAGCAGTCCATGGTCGGTCATTAGGTGCCAGGTACATAGCCAGGATTTTGACTCGGGGGGGGGGGGGGCCCGAAATTGTTTATTTTGCTGGGGCCTCCTTCCCCCTCTCCCCCTCATGCAGAATTTTGTCATGGGCGTCTTTGGGTTGTGTAGGGGAAGAGGGGATAGGAGGCAGAGCAAAGTAGAAAATTTCGGGGGGGGGGGGGGGTGTGGGGGGCCTTTTGGCTACGTGCGTATTACGTGCTTTTGTTTTGCTGTGGTGGTTTTGCTGTGGTGTAGTCGGCCAAGTCCACGAACCCTTCAAACCTGCTATGCTGCCCTACGCACAAGTGCTCAGAAAGGTTAACCTCATCAATGAGCAACCCGCCGGGGCACATGGCGGGTCAATGGTTTTTTGTTTTCTCAGCTAGGCAACGGAACATGTTTACGTTAAGGGCAAATCCATCCCTGTATGCACGAGTGTATATGCGGAGGCGAGTACGCCCTGGCAGGACCACCGTCTTTTGTTTGCGAAGGGTACAGATGAGGGCTCTTCATTCATCCGCATGATGATGCACTCCAGTGCCCATTCATCGGTGAATTTCATTCCACATGTCCTTTTACGCTTGGATGCCTCAAGGCAAGCTCTCACCTGCTGTTGCTGAATGTTTGGCAAGTGAGCTCGAGCTCTTCATACAGGGTTGATGGCCTAACCTGTGCGTTTTTCAATTTCCTTTCTGCCATTTTTTTTCATGCCAGCAACTGCTTTTCCTGGTCTTAAACTTGAACACCTAGATCTGCATCTTGTGAGCTGTTGCTGGGACAGGGTTAGAGCACTGCACGGGACTACTTTTTGAGGTCTGGCCCGGCCCGGGCCCGCTGGCACGCAGTCTTACCCGACCCGGGCCCGGCCCGACGGGACTCCCCTCTAATTGGGCCCGGCCCGGGCCCGGCCCGGCTGCTGGCGCCTGACCTCAGGCCCGGCCCGGGCCCGGCCCGGCTGCAGGCGCCTGCACTCAGACTTGGCCCAGGCCCGGACACGCCTCCTTGTCGGTGCCCTCGGGCTGCTCATTAAGTGTCTATAAGACGACGAGTTCACTGCTTTTGCAAGCTGCACGAGCGCTCGTGCTAGGGATCGAAGCAGCTCAGAAGGCTATGAGCTTGTGTACATGACTCTGGTCAGTTAGAAGAGCACATTATTATCGTCTGCGAGCTGAACAAAGCCGTCTCCGTGAACTACATCAAAGTGCGGCATATTTTTGGCGCATAATCCAACGCAAGCCGTTGTCAACTTCTCTTTGACAATCGCAGGAATGCTGGACTTCTTCGTAGCGAAAAAAGAAGTAACACTCGCACACTCAGAAGTGGACGACTTACATTTGTGCCGGCTCAAATGCGAGGTCCCAGTCTTGGTGCCGTTGTAGGTCAAAAATGCTTTGCAGTGGCTGCATTGAACATGTCCCAGTGGTGCTGACCTGGTAGCGTCAACAACTTTCACAAATTTCTTCCACACATCACTTTGTTTGGAGTCCTTTGTGACAAGCTTCAGCTGCCCCGATGAAAGTCCTTCCTTCAAATTAGTGACGTTCATTTTAAAATTCACGAAAGGGAAACTGAAGACCGCATATAAAATTCAATTGTCCACTTGCGGCAAAGTCAGCTCGACCTATAGCTGAAGATTATCTTAGACAGCAGCCATGTCGCAGTCATCCCGAAGCAATTCGTATTAAAAAAACAAGAGATGAAAGCAGGGTCAGTCAGGTAAACTTCTTTAACCAATCAGGCGGCTTCGTTCACGCGTCCACGCAGAGAGGGCGGTCACTCGACGTAGGGTGGGGAAAAAAGCTCGTTCTCGTTTCAGAACGCCCAACAATGTGTCCCCCTCGTCCCGGGCTGCGATAGCGTGTACCCGGCGAGAGTTTTCCACTGGTTTAGTTATTTTTAAAGCACCAACATTACAGCCAGAAATACAGCAGAGATGGTTCTTGCTTTTTCTTCTTTTTTTTTCCTTTCGTCGGGAAGGCAATACACAACAGCACAAAGACGGTCCACCAGAACCCCTGATAACTAAAAGAAAAACAAAATCTCGTGCCGGGTCGCAGATTTTCTCCGAAGTCAAACGATCGTCCGAGAGGAGCCCACAGCCCCACACCACACCACGAAGTCCCCATCAACGCTCATGGCCATTGTGCTCACAGCTCGGGAACAGTACTCGTCCAGAACCACGTGCACCTACAAATCTGTCAACCGCCAACGGACCCGAACGCGAGCTCTTTTTGGACACCGCAACGCACGAAAACCCCACATCGAGGGCGCCCAAACGATATGAACCCAGCAAAGGCCTCCCGTTCACCAACCCACCCGTAGAAAAAGATGCGCGGACAAGAGAGTAAAAGATAAACATGTTCAAGGGCGCGTTTCCCCGAACCTCCGGACCGCGGGCGGGTTCGGAGGTTCGGAGAAACGTCGAATTGCGAAAAAAAAAAGAAAAAAAAACCGAACGACCTTTTTTTAGGGTGTCGGTCGGTTCACTTGGTATTCTGTATGTATATTGCCCTTCTGTTTTAGCGATTGAGTGAACTTCTATGCTTTCTATGCGGACAGCCGAGATCCGGGCCGGATCTGGGCTGGACGGCCCGAATGCGTCCAAGGTGTGGCTCGGGCCTGGCCCGGGCCCGACGGCCCGGATGCCTCCCGGGTGTGGCCCGGGCCCGTGCAGTGCTCTAGACAGGGTACCTGATACTCCTCCTCTTGTGCGAAAGTTCATTCAGCAGGAGATTGCACAGATATCTACACTGCACAGATCTGCTGTTCTGGCTCTTGACAGTGCCAGTGCACTTCAAACTGAGTACCATCCATCTAAATGCGCGGTTCCTACACTTTGCGCGAAGCAGCTCATCAAGGTCCTACACTTCCCCCAGTCCCCTGCAGACTTTAATCGCTTGTACTTCTCTAAGGAAGTCTTTGGCTTCTTGTATGTTCTCTACTTAAACAGTTTTCAGAGGTGCACCTTGAAGAATCTTGAGGGCGCAAATCCCGTTGCTCGTGTTGAACACTACCAACCGCTCTAAGCCTACCGTCCCTCCGTCTATCTCGCACTCTAAGAACACAACCACCTCAGGAGCACCTGAAACCAGATGGCTTCCCCAGTAGTTAGGAAGTGAACAGCCTTGCAGGTCCACTCTCTGAAGAGTGCTCGTGCTGGTGAAAAGCAAATCAGCGTCGTTGAGCTGCTGTGCAGAATCTGACCCTTCAATGTCAGCTCTAGGTGCTCTCGAAGGGAGCCGCTCAGAGAATGTTTTTGTTCGGTGCCTCTTTGGCAGCGGCTTTGAGAGGTACGCTGACAGATTGGAAAAAAAATTGTTGGTACCGCATCGTCCGTGAGCATAGGTCGGTCGCGAGTGATCTGAACGAGCTCCCCCCTCACTGTATGCGTGAAGTGGCGTACGATATAGCGTTCGTCAAAGTGCAGTTCACAGGGGACTGACCTGTCGTCGAGTTCCTTGTCGGCTCTTGGAAGCGTGCGCTGCCAGGCTAGCGATCTGCTTGTTTGAGCACGCCAAACAAAGACACGTGTGTCTTCGTTCGCGTCGAAACATTACTGCTTGAGCACCCCGGGGCAACGCAGTCGGGGGCAATCAGTTCATCGAACGACGTTTCATCGACACGCAATGTTTTACCGACGAACCGTTTTATCAACAGCTCAGATTAGCTTGTTTCTGTGATAAGCTGCATGAGACTATTGCCGCGAAGGGGCGTGTACGGGTCGGTCAGGTTGGTTAACATTTTTGGAACGAGCCGCCGCAGACTGCCATCGCAATGCAGCGTGAATGCAGGCCCGGGGGGGGAGAGGGGGAAAAGGGGGGGGGGCGGGGGTGGGTTATGCGCACCCCAGTGATTCACGCGTGATGAAATGTCCCTACAACGTGCAATTCGCGTAACGAGTGTCGATGAAACGTTGGTGTCGACGAAATGTGTGTCCATGAAACATGCGTCCATGGAAAGTTGTCCCCGAAACGTAATTCCACGATGCGAGTTTCAACGAAAGGATAGGGACCCAGAGCGGCCGCAGCCGCCGACGTCTCCCAAGGAACTGATCCGCCGTTATACGACAAACACTCTGCTCAACAAAGCGAGCCGTGGGACCCATGGGACCCACAGTAAAATCATACCCGGTGGTCCCTCGCAAGGCCACTTCCAGGTAATCGCGCATAAACAGCGCCCTTCAAGTCGGATGGCGACAACTCAACATTTTAGTTCTAAAAAAAAATAAGGTTGAGACAAAGGTTAAAGGAAGATAACCAATCAAACATCTGACTGGTGGCATGTGAGCTGAGAGAAGAATACACAGCATATTTACATGCAGATTCGGTAAGGGGATTCCTTTGCGAAAAGTGGCGTTTGTTGCAGATCCTCTGGAAAGATGCTGAAAGCTACTATTTGAATAAAATAATTCAGTGGTGTGATCAACGATGGTCAGAGCTGTATATCGTAGGGTGTGATACATCCACTTGTTTGTTAAAGAGATACTTCAACGAAATTTGAAATGTACCCGTTGTGTTCAGAAATAGGCTGATTGTGATCCACAATATCCGTAAGTGACAATCGCACGTTTGTATTTTGAGCCTGATGGCTGTATTTTTCGTTATAAACGGCGGACTCTGTCAAGCGCTCGGAGAGCAGCCAGCGGAGAGCACGTCACTTCCGGCGCAATCATGACGTAGTCTGTCTCGGGATAAGCAAAGCTGCAGCGAGACAGACGTCGTCTGGATGCTTTAGCCGCTCCAGCCGCCGAAGCGGTCGAAGCACGCCAGCGATCGGGCCACCGCAACTAACCGCAAATCTGATTTTGTGTGAATTTTGACTGACGGATTAATATTCTGCAATCTTGTAGAGGAAGAATAGCAACGCCTGGGACACACAAAAGAGAGCCCGGTTGAGTGGGGAGTTTCTCCCTCCTCTCTTCTCTTGTGCTGACCGTAGAGTTGTCGGGATGATGTCAGGTTCAAAGCATGTATACACCAACTCATGTTTGGATGGATGGATGGATGAATCCGGCTGAGCCCTTTGGATCGGGTGGCAGCTTCGCCACCTAGCCATTTTGTTTTACCGTTTAAGCTTAGAATATTTAAATGTGAAAACTATATTCACTCCACACTGAAAAGAAAGTGAGGCTATAAAACCCCCTTGCCATCAGTTAATAAGAAAATACCTAGTTTTCTATCGCTTTCTGCCACCATTCACTTAATCTTTGGTTGGTAATCTCTACTGTCTTGAATCCACTTTTCCTTCGCTGTCTCTAAAATCCAATGACTTTATTAAATCTATGTTGTCTTCGGTACGCATAGGGTGAACCCTTTACAGTAGAGTATCAAGTGCTCAGCCGTCTCGTCCTCCTCTCCACAAGCAGCGCACACTGTATCCATTTCCTGGTACTTCGCTCTGTATGTTCTGGTTCGCAAAACACCTGTCCTTGCCTCAAACAACAATGAGCTTCCCCTAGAATTGTCATAAATGCTTTCTTTGGCAATAACTGTTTTGTTTATTCTATAGCTTCCCAGAGCCGTCTTTGTCTGCATTCCCTCTTGCCACCACCTTACGGCCTGCTCCGACGACCTGTACTCCTCTCTCGCCTGTTCTAGGGCCCGCGAAGAGCTCTTTGATGTCCTCCGAGCCATGAATCCACTTTTGTTGATGGCAATTTCTATGCAACGACATGAAAATCTAGCGGAGGTGTCATCATTAAACTGTTCGGTGTGCCCCGGTATTCAAGAGGATATATTCGGCTAGGCGAAAATATGCTTCCCCAGACTCAGGCTGTTTCGGTCCTTTGTGTTCTGTTATAACCCGTTTGAAGTTAAGTGACCGAAATGCGACGGTACCTAATAATTGTTTGCGGTACTGTCATTCTTGTCCTGATAGACTTCAAAGCAGAACGCTGACTGCAAGATATGCCTTTTCATGGTACCATGATAGGGTGTGTTCATTCTCAGAGTTCTTGTGGGTCTTGCCAATGGCTGTAAAGATCCTCACTGTAATTCGATCCTGTGTTCCTATTCCTACGTCCTGCCTAAAACAGTGTGATCCCGACAATCAAACTGCACTCATCTGGTAAGGAGGCACAATCTTTTTTGATCAATCAAAAATATGTCTTCACTCATTGAAGACAAATACGATCCTACCGGCTTCTGGGTACCCTTAAGTTAGCTCTAGACGCAGCCTTAAAAACCTGTTCACGCATGCAGCAGAGAATACTTTGGACAGCCTTACGATGTTCAGTAGTGTTGCGATTATAGTGAAAAGACGGTACACATGAGAAAGATATATTTGTTACCATGTGGAAGATTATATGCCATAAGCCATTTTGTATGGGGGTTAGCACAAAGGTAATGTTTAATTGCTTTTTCTCGAGAACTTTTAATTGCCAAAGTTACGACAATTACATTGCCTATTCCTGAATATTTGGTTCAGGAATGGTTCATGTAACATGTGTTACTTCGCTCTATCTTTTAAAATCAATTTTGTATTTCATTGCTAGTTCTCCACGTTGAATAAAAATGTAAAGTGCCAAAAATGCATTGTTTGCTTTGAGCCATGAACCCCTTTCGCGTTGTTTCTCGCCAGCCATGTCTGCTCTTGAATCACAGGGAATTGCACCAGAAGTATCCAGTGTCCTCAGACATATTTTAATGTAAGTGCCTGCGCGGTTCAGCGTCGATTCATTTGACAGACTTGACCCAGCGGCTTAAAACGCGAAATTTCGTCACGGTTGCTGATACCTCGGTGGACGTTTCACGTATTTCGAAAGCGTAGTATACGAGAGAAAATAAAAAATAATTCCTCATTTTTCTATATTACCTCGGAATCGACGCCTCCGTTACTTAACTCGCAAACGAGAGCGTTGCGGTGAGAATAGAACAACTTCAAGTGCGCATTCACCTTCGTCGACGCTCCAAAATCGGGTCGACTATCGAATCCAGGTTTATCAGACTTTCATTATGCCACGCCAAATCATTCTGTAAAAAACACAGCCGAAAAGTGGCCGGAAAATGGCCCGCACGCAGCGCGTTTCGGCCCCAGCGCAGCCAAAACGCCGCGGTCGGATAGCATACAGGCCTTCCGAGGCGCCTCCTGGCGACAGATTTCCCTTTCGGCGCCGCGCGCCGGCCGCCGCTCGACACACCCAACTCTCTAGCCACCATACAGCCATCTACAGCTACCATTTTGCAGAATCCTTCGAGTACCGTGTTCTTTTTTTTAATTTTTTTTTTTGTTTCTCCATAGTTGCTCGTTGCCCGTTTCGCGTACAGCGTAGCAAAGAAAAAACAATTATGCTGCTTTATTTACGGTTTAGTAATCATTTCCGGTCCGATTTATACTTGTCATGGTTATTCAAGCGGAAATTAGAACAGTATTCCTGAAATTCGCGAACCAAAACGTGACCCAGGGCATGTTTCTTGTTTCGACCAATTTCTGACGCGTCTCTTGTGACGTCGCGCTTCTTGGCCCCGCATCGGTCACGTGAGCTCCGCTTCTCCTGGCTTCTCCCGCAACTCTCGGGGCGTCGCCCCAGTCGATCCCGGTACGATTATTACCGCGACTGTTTAATTGATTTGCGCGGCACACAAAAGCCGGTTTCGGCTGAAATTGGGCAACGTGGCCTGAGACGTGCCTGGAACCCAGCTTAATCGCCAAAAAGATGTCCGAAGTTGCCTGCATTGTCCTTTTAAGACATGGAACTGTTTGCATATCTGTAACATGAAAGAAATCTATTTCTGAATTTCAGTACGGCTTTGATGATGTAACGATTTCACGGATGACTCAGTGTAAATATTTAGGCTTATTTATTACTTCAGAATTAAGGAGGGACCTACACGTGAATCTTGTAACATCAGAGGCAGTAAAGAAACTTATGTACATAAAAAGAACACTCAAGCTAGCCGCTACACCCACTAAACTCTTGGCATACACTAGTCTTGTTAGACCAACGCTGGAATATGCTAACATCGTTTGGTTTCCTTACACGAAGAATAATATAGCCAAGCTTGAAAATATACAGTGCAAAGCAGTAAGATTTATTTTTAACAAATACAGGCGCACCGACTCTCCAACCGAACTTCTTAAAAAGTCTGGTCTCCTTACACTAGCTAACAGGGCTAAGCGACTTAGGCTTAAGTTCTTTTACTCTCTGCTGCATGATGCTTTCAAAATTGACAAATCCAAGTACGTCTCTTTTTCAAATTCTAGACAGACCAGGCACAAACATGGTAAAACCTTTCTGAATACTGCTTTAAAAATGACTGCTTCCGCTACTCTTTTTTTCCTTTAGCTAAGAGAGAAGTGGAATTAACTAGATCCTGTCATCACTAACAGCACCTCCATCACATCATTTCTATCTCGGTTGGATGTTTTATTGCACAGTAATGTGTAATTATGAATGACTTTAGTTGCATATTTTTTCCACGTGTGATTGACAGTGGTTGTTTAATTTGGCATTGAAAATGTATGTCAACCCTTGTGTATTAATCTTAAAGCTATTTCTATTATTCTTTATATCCCAGTGTTTATTGTACCAATTACTTGCATTTTTAGAATGTAGATGTGATGAAATGTGAACGAGTGTGTTCTTACTTTTGTGCGCTCCTATTTGCGAAAATCCCAAAGGGATTGGCCATATTTTCAAATAAATAAATAAATAAATAAATAATGCAAGAACTGAAGCTCAAAAATGCGTGAATTAAACAAATGCGAGACAAACATAAAAATGTTGAAGCAATTAAAACAAAAAAAAATTCACAAAGCCCAGTCGTCATATACGATAAAATTCAAAAGTGGAACATATATATAACAATAAGACGATAAACAAAAAGCAACAATAAGGTAAGTAGAAGACGCATCTAGGTCTAAGAATAAAAGTTTTAAAAGACATAAAAGCTGGAGGGCAAAAAACTCCCATCTTCAAAAATAAGTTGAAATAAATATTATAAAAATAAATGATAACTCAAGTAAAATGTGAGAGTGATAGAAAGATACACGTTATAAGTGCCCATGAGGCGAAGGACACACAAAACTTGTAAATGCGAAGATAAAAACCAGTGTGAATAAAATCAATATTAAAATACGTTTAAGTTATATTTACATTGAACGTAACTCGCTGTCTGATGTGGTTTGAAGTCAAAATGTTGTTGCGTGTGACTGTAGAGCAACTTTGGTGTAAAATGTTTTATCATTTGTATTTTTCTAGTTTCCAGTACTCTTTGCAAAGGGTTGATACGCCTGTGTGCTTCTTGTTAGGAAAGCGAGTGATGTTGAGCCTGCAACGCCTTTTGTTATATGAGTTATAAAACTTTGAGTAAGTCTGTAATCATACTATTGGGCAGAAGGTCGAACAATAGGGGGCGCTCTGACCCACTTGTTGTCCCCACACCCTGTGTTTACTCAACGCAAGGCCTGTGCACATGCCCACAGGCCTCATGGGCATCTTCATGTTATCTTTTACAATAATAATAATAATAATGTTTATTTCACATTGAAAATACAAAATAAAGTGCTGGCCCACGAAAGCATAGAGTGCGGGGCACAGTGTAATGTATAAAAATTCTAACAATCAACAAAGTGACGTTAAGTGCTGGATCTATCCCGAAAGCAGTCGTCAGAGAATGCGAGCTTGACCCACTTCGGCTTTTGTGCTGAGCTGGGCACCGTGCATGCGTCAGTGATCATGCAGCCCGGAGTGGTAGCAAAATAGCTCCTCGTCCCCCCACCGGAAAACACGAACTCCAGCCGAACACTGCCGCCGCGTTCGGTTATGTCAACCGAGCGCTGTGTCATTCTATTTGTTGTCCCCATCTATGTAGTTCTAAAGTTCACCGCTTGGGGTGTAAAAGTCTGTCCTCCTCCCCAATAGAGAGTCTTACAAATAAAGGTGAACCATGGAAATCATAATGGTGTTACCAATAGTACGCACCATTTTCTTTTGCTACGGGTGTATTTTCTACCGGTTCGTAAAACTTGTCCCACACACAATATGGCCCTACCTTATGCGCGAGTACAATGAAGTGTTGTAGAGCTGTAGTTTTATTTTAATGGGTAGTACGAAGCCACGACAACGAATAATTCCGATGGCCCGTGCTACCTTTGCACTAACTAAACCTATTCGGTGTCCCCACGTCATATGCTCAAAGAAACTGACTGCAAGTTATTTAAATGAACTAACAATTACAACAGCGCCAGAGCCGTATAGTATTGGTCTTGCAAAATAAACTTTTTTTTTGTTTTGGGGCGAAATTGTACCGCTATTAATTAACATTAATTCGCAAAGATTTTTTATTCGCCAAGTCTTTTAATCTAGTTAATATAACGTTTCTTATTATTATATTAGCACAAGAATCCCCTAGAAAAAATAAACTTACATCACCTTTGTAAATTGTGAATTTTGCTTTTTGACCGATTAGAAAGATGTCATTAATGTACAAATTAAAAAGGAGAGGACCAAGTATACCGCCCTGTGGGACTCCCGAGAAGATAGGTTTCATATGAGAGGAGGATATGTTTATATAAACATACTGATATTTATTCTGCAGGCATGTCCGCAATAATGAAAGAGCTTAATTGACCTCGAATACTGTACAGGTTAAGCTTTTTAACAAGATCTCGTGGTTTAAAATATGAAAAAAAACTCCTGTGAGGTCGACAAAGACTCCAAGAACCGTCCTTTTTGAGTCGAAGTCAATCAAAATTAATTTTCTTTTTCTGCAAGAAGCGCCGATTCAGTTGAGCGGCTTTTAAGGAAACCGAATTGGCAAGGCGTTAATGCATTGTGTTTATGAAAAAAAAACGGTTAGGCGTTTATGAAGGAGCTTTTCTATTCCTTTCGAAAATATACGTAGAATGGATATTAGCCTGTAATTATTCAGCTCATTGTCGCCTTTTTTTGTGTGCGTCACGTATACCTTTGCCGTTTGAATACTCTTTAAGAATAGGCGACTCCCGAAATATAGGTTAAAAACGTGAGATAAACACGGGGCTATCAGGTCAATAAAACATTTTACAAGTAGAGTTTGAACATTGTCACAATCACCTCAGCGTCATCCACTGGATATAAAAAATTGAATTATTTACCTGGTCTACGCACGTATTACTTCCTGTATCAGATGTTGTTTAACGGTCCAACATGTCTGCGTCTCTTCTGATCTCGCGTCCCTTCATGGTTTTGTCCCATGTGGTGAATCTAGTTTAGTCGTGTTCGTTTCCGTTAGACCTGTGTCCTTCCTCGACCAAGCGAAGGCCTTTGGCAGGGATAAGCATCGCTCTAGTTTTGAGATCCTTTGTTCATACGTTAATCTTTTTTTATTAAAGTCCCTATACAGAGGCGAGCCAGTTGAAAGTTAAAAGGTGTCTCCTTCCGCCTTTTGCAGTCAGTACGGGTGTAAGAGAGGGTCGCCCTCTGTCTATATAAATCTACTTTATCAGCCTCAATATTCTTTCTCTGTTGTCCCTCGACCAGCTCCCGTATTGGTGGCTTCACACTGCCCGGCTGGGCTGCGGTTGTGGTTAGCGCCTACGCAGACATCGTGATTTTTTTTTTGCGTTGCTTTTACAGTTTTGAAGCTGCTGCACAGCTATATTTGCAGTACAGCGCTTTATCTGGAGCGTATTTAGACACTTCCAAAAGCCAAGCTTTGGAGTTCGGAGATTCCTCCCTCTGTCTGCTGGTGGAGATCCAAGTTGTGGCCGAGCTCGCGTCCTCGGCGTGCTCTTCGAGGCTCGTAAAGTGGCACCCCGCACGTGGGAGGGTGTGACCTCCGCTCAAGAACGTCAGGTTGCTGCTGTTCCTCTGCGACCGAACATAGCTTGTGAGGGCTGTTTATATTTGTGTGTGCAGCTTTTCTAAGCGGCCCTCGTTGATCTTTCCCATTTTCGGTTCACCCGACAGCATCACCTCATGCATCTTCCGGTTTGACAGGAACCGGGTCACCGAGCTGGCGACAAGGGTTGCGATCCGTCTTCCCTCGTCCCTAGGCGGCAGGGGCATGCCCTGCATCGACGGGGTGTGCCGCTTGCTCTCCCTCCGCACTATTTCGGTGGTATTAGACGACCCGGACCCCCCTGCATATTCTCTCATCCTTCATATTTTAAGGTGCTCGCACAGAATACTTGTTCCTCACGCTTTGGGTAACCTTTTTGCCAAACATTTTGCGATATTTACATTTCTTTTTTTACAATTATCCCTAAAAAAATGTTTTTGACGAAACGTCGCTGAACTAAATGATCTGAGATTTCCTTTTTGACACCTGCGAACTCAATGTAGTCACTTTCAGCGAAATGCAAGGAGCATATAAATCGGGTAGCGTCCGCTTTCCGAGGTGCCCGTAAATGTTCTACAGGAATCGCAGCCAGACATTGGTCCCATTCCCGCTGAACGTTTGGAAACTTAATTCTGCAGACTCTGCCTCAAAATGCCACTTTCGGATGCAGGACACGTGAGTCAGCTATTCACGCAACATCTTGGGGGTATTATTTTCGGAGCCGATCACGGGAATTCACCACGGGCACTAACTACTTATTTTCGAACTCTTCAATGCACAAAACAATTCATCTTTAAGTGCAGAACAGCGAGCGGAAGAGACATAACTACAAAGGAATTGCACGACAAACGGTTCCCACAACACGTCGTCTGCTGCACGCGGCCATAAAAAAAAGAACGGAGGAAAAATAAAAAAGTGCAAGGTCGGGTGTAGCCACGTGACTTCCGTCATTCCCCCCGTGCGAAGGGTTTCGGTTTCAAGCAGTTGTGTTTTTTGGACTTTATTAAAATATACGTGACTCTGTAGCAAAATATTAATTGGGTAGTCTTCCGACACCATAACAAAGGGCCTGGCAAAATATTAAAACAAAATTGGGGGGTGTCAGTGGGGTACGGCAACAAAACTAAAAATATTCAAATTTGGTTCGGAAATGAGTCAAGCATGACGGATAATAACCGTATATGATAATCACACGTTTGTATTTTGAACGACTGGCTATATCTTTCGTTCCAAATGGTGCACTCAAGCAAGCGCTCAAAGAGAAGCGAACGGAGAGCGCGATGCGTCATGGGATATCCGGCGCAAACAACGGGGGAAAAGAAAAGATTCCCCTCATTCGTGACGGAGCAAAGCGGGCGTGGTTATGAACTTTGCCCTTGGAGGCGTTGTCAGCATTGGGGGGGGGGGTCAATAGCGTCAACGTGTTACAACCGAGCCGTTCGAAGTACCCGTGAGGTGACGAGCGCGTGGCTGGCCCAAGGAGTACGTAGCTTCCGCAGCACTGTCAGCTTAGGGGTGAACGGCATGGGGAAAGCAACATTTGTCTAATTTTTGAGAGACGGGCTAATCTTCTACACCTATTTTCACCACACGAACCGTAGAAAAACAAGTCCGGCTCCTCGCGGAGCATTACTGATTTTCCCCTTGATGTGGATTATTTAGATATATGTAGGTGCATTTTAGATTAGATAAATGTTATCTTATCAAGTCGTACACGTTCCAAACGCCAAAAGCATCGCTTTTCCCTCCGAGAACCAAATGTTGTAAGAACCACATAGCGCCGCGTATGAATAATGCGCAAAACTTACTTTTTCTTGAGGTGAAAACGGGTATAGGGGAAGAATGGCTGTATCGGGGTACACAGACGAGGGTCCGAGCAAGAGGGGAGTCCCTCCTTTCCGTCCTCTTCAACTGTTTGGTACTGTAGCGAGCTTGGTTTATGTAACTACATTTAGATTTACCGTATGTACGAATGGTTATTAGTTTCAATGCAGAAGCCGGCCATCGTAGAACGTCCGTGCACAACGTCACCCCGAATCTCAGTGTCTCGTGGTACGCGTCACGAATCACGCGGCGCCGAAACACAGCGCTCTCGCTGTCGTTCCTGTTGACCTTGTTGCTCGGGGGCTACAGCTGCCCCCCCTTGGCCAAGTGACTGTGGCCGCTTGAGCGGACTTTGTTTCGTGCTTCGTGGGTTTTGGTGTGTTATCCGGATGCTTGGACGTTGGTGAATCGAAGGGAGAGAAGAAAGCCGGTGGTTTGAGTCTGTCGATTGTAACGGTTTCGCGCTTGCCTCGAAGAAACAAGACCGGAAGTGGTCCATCGTAAAGGTTTTACAAAGGCTTTCAAGGCGCATCCTTCCTGATGACAACGTGTGTAGCCTCAGAAAGCACAGGATGTTAGAAAACCTTCGGTTGAGTCTGTTGACGGGATGGAACTGGGCGAAGCGTTGGCATTGCTTGCCTTAACTTGTGGACGCAGGAGGCGGGATTCACGCTGTCTGGTATGGTAGGCGGCTCGATCATGTCCGCAGGCAGACGCAGCGGAGCACCGTTGACGAGCTCAGCCATCGTGCTCCCCGAGTCAGGTTTGAGCGTTGAACGCAAACCAAGCAGCACAATGGGCAAGTTGTCGACCCAGTCATCGAGAGACGACTGCGTACGAAGTGTTGATTTTAGCTGCCTATGAAGGCGTTCCACGAGGCCGTTTGCAGGAGGATGGTAAGCTGTTGTGTACGTCCGAGAGCAGCCGAAAAGAGACGTGAGTTGATGGAATACAGCGGATGAAAATTGGCGTCCTCGATCGGTCGTCACCGTGGAATGAAACTCCGAAACGGCTTACCCAGGTGAATAGCAAAGCTCTGGCGACCGTCTCGGCCGTTATGTTCACGAGCTGCTCAACATCAGGCCATCGGGAGATACGGTCGGCGCATGACAATAAATAGATGAATTAAACCGCGTAATGGGGGAAAGGGTCCGACGATGTCCACTTGCACCTGCTCGAAACGTAGTGATGGAAGATGAAACGCTGCGAGCGGTGTTTGTGTGTGTCGCTGTACTTTTAAACGTTGGCAGGCAAGACAGGAACGTAGCCAATCATGAACGTAGGCCTTGACTTTGGGCCAGACAAATCGGCTCGTAATCAGTTCCTGCGTTGCACGGACACCACGATGGCAAGGCGAGTGTAGCGACGTGAACACAGCACGACGTAAGTTTTCTGGGACTTAAGGTCGTGGGGTTCCAGTGGACTTGTCGCAGACGAGGGTGACACCGTAATCTGGGACAAATACGTCCTCAAAAATCAGTGAAGTGCCGGCTTCGCGGATGTTTGGAAGCTCGTCGTCATCTGTTTGGGCCTCTCCAAGCTCAGAATAGGTAAACTGCGTCTTTTCTGTAGCAATACCGCTGAGTCCCAAACGAGAGAGTGTATTGGCAGCAGTGTTGTCTTGTCTTTTCACGTGACGCAAGTCGGTGGTGAACTCTGCGATAAAGGAGAGATGACGGAACTCTCGCGGGGAGTGGTTCTGACTGGGCGACTGAATAGCATGGGCGAGCGGCTAGTGGACTATCGCGATAAAAAAATTGCGTATCGCTAAAATGTCAGAAATACTTTACAGCCAAGTAGGTAGCCAGCAATTCTGTCTACCAAAAGTGCTGTAGCGTTTTTGAGTCTTGCAGCTTTTGTGAGAAGAAGGAGATGGGAGACCAGATGTTGTCAATCTTCTGCTGCAAGACGGCGCCAAGAGCAGTGCTGGAAGCGTCGACCATCAGGCAAGTCTGTGCTTCAGGTGAAGGATGTACAAGTAAGGTGGCTTCCGCAAGTTCTTTCATTGACCTTGTCGAAAGCGAGTGCTGCCTCAGGGGGCCAAGCGAGAGGTGACATCTCTGCGGTGGAACTGCAGATTAGGGCTTTTAAGGGGTGGAGCAACACTGCACACAGTGGCACAAAACGCCTGTAAAAAGTGACAAGGCCAAGAAATCGTCGTAGAGCGCGCTTTGATGTTGGAGTTGGACAGTTCCAAACAACCTTAACTTTTTTTGGAGGCGGTTTGATTCCTTGGCTGTTGATTTGGTGGCCAAGAAATGCAAGTTGGGATGCGCCCAACTGGCACTTGTCCGTGTTGATTACGATTCCATGATCGTGGAGCCTACCGAAGACTTCCTCCAAGTGCACCTTGTGCTCATCCGGGTCCACACCGGCAATTAGGAGGTCGTCCAGGTAAGCAACGCAGAAAAAGAGACCTCAGATGACTTCGTTGATGCAACGTTGGAACGTTTGGGCCGCATTACGAAGCCCAAATGGCATCCGAACGTGATCAAAAAGGCCAAAAGGTGTTGTTATCGCGGTCTTCGGTTTGTCGGATGGCTTAACAGGAATCTGATGGTATGCCTTGATGAGGTCGATTTTGGAGTAGATGGTCGTACCCGTCAGAAACGATGTACAGTCCTGGACGTTTGGGATGGGGTAGCGATCCGGCACCGTTGCGGCGTTGAGGGCGCGGTAGTCGCCACAGGGGTACCACTTGCCAGACTTTTTGGGCACCATGTGAAGGGCGGATGGCCAGGAATTGGATGAGGGTCGCACAATGCCTAGTTGAAGCATATGCTCCAATTCTTCACAAGCGACGCGCAGCTTGTCTGGTCCAAGGCGACGTGGTCGGCAACGAACTGGCGGTCCGGTCGTGAAAATGTGATGCGTTACATCGTGCTTCGGCGTTTCCTCAATGTTTCTTGGCTTAGTCAGATCGCGATTCTACTCCAGAATTTGGTTGAACTCGTGCGGGGACGGCCCCTCGAAAGTTGGACTAAGCGTTGGAGCCCGCGATAGGACTCCCGACATATACATGTTGGTGCTTGTATCGATCAGTCGCTTGTTCTTCATGTCAAAGAGGAGATTGAAGTTTCGCAAGAAATCGGCTCCGACGGTCGCGTACTCTACGTCGGCTACCCAGAACAACGACTGAAACCGAAGTCTGAGGCCGAGGTCCAGGGTCAGTGATTTTTCTACATAGATAACGATGAGGGAAGCGTTGACGGCTTGCAGCAGAAATGTTTTGGTGCGACTTCTGCGATCGAAAGTAGAGGTAGGAATGATGCTTACTTCTGCACTTGTGTCAACCAGGAAACGTGTGCCGCTGATCTTGCCGCGAACGTGGAAAAGGCGGCTAGTGGGCTGGTATGGCTCGCTGGCCGCCACTAGTGACCGCCATCCCGTTTTCCTGGTCCCGGAAACAGGGAGCCCGACAGTGGCGGGCCTCAGAGCCAAATTGTGGGTGGTGTCGGCACAGCGAAATTCGTGAACCCGAAGAGCGACGGAAGAAGCGAAGTCACCCTTCGGTGAACTCGCTTTTTCATTGTGCTTATGTTACGCCAAACACGCACATAAAGGTTAGATACTATGTCTCTTCATTACTAAAGTTGCCCCCGGAACGGTGGAGTATGTACGACGCCATTCTTCAAGATAAAGACCGGACGAGCGACTCCTGCGAAGTATGAAATACTGGGTTCCAGAAGCTTGTCGGCCGCGCCTACTCAAGCGTCTGTAGGCTGATTGAATGCCTACAGCAAAATCAGGCGCTCATTGCCACGGCACTGACAAAAGCCCGGAGAGGTGAGCCCCTACTGAAGCGGATGCGAAAAATCACTCTGCGCCTACAGAATCGTCTTAAAGATATTTGCCAGGGATTCCGGCTACACCGAGATCTAACAAGACTGCTGGAGCTAGTAGGGGAATGCATACACTTCTAACCAATCGATAAATAAACTTGTTTCTGCTTCAATCAACAAACCATGTGGCTGTTAGATTAAATTTATCGTTGCATTTTTGAGTCGCAGGCCAGCACCTAAGTTGTCCGCACTCGTCTTAAGACCAACATGAAGTTTTCTCTTGGTGAGGTTTTGCCGGGTCTTCGAACGAATGGGTGAGCTTTCGTCTGGTGAGCTTTTGTTCGGTGAGCTTCTGTCCGGTGAGCTTTTGTCCGGTGAGATTTTGTATGGTGAGCCTCGGTCCGGTGAGCTTTTGTCCGGTGAGCTTTTGTCCAGGATTTAGGTCTGCTGACCTCTATGATTCAGTCAGCTAGTTCGGCGAGTTCCAGGAGTGGGAGCCTGTGGGCCACAGCTAACCCGACGCAAAAGGGGGGCGGGAGGCGCTGTAAGAAAAGCTCTCGACGAATGGCTGCGTCGATGGAGGCCACCGTGTCGCCTAGCAGGTGTTGTAGGTGACGCAAGAACTAAGATGGCCGACGCGGTCACCCAGTTCTTCAGCGCTAAGGAGCTGCTGGACGCGTCACTGCTCTGAAGCGACGAGGCGACTGACCAGAGCCTCCTTGAGTGTGTCATACGGAGTGTCGCCGAGCGGCGAGAGAAGGATGTCTCGAACCTCAGTGGCGACTCGGGGTGGAAGGGCGCAGGCAGAACTTGTTCTCCACCTGCACGAACCAGAGTGCTGGATCTTCTGCCCCGAACTTAGGAAGGGTCAGGACAGCGGTGACTCCAATGGCGAGGGGGGCGTCTTGGTCAGCTCCTGTAGCCTATGGTGGCGGATGTCCGGGTCTCCAGAAAGGTAGCGAGTTTAGTTTATGTAACTACGTTAATATTTACCGTATTTACGAATAGTTATTAGTTTCAATGCTGAAGCCGGCCATCGTAGAACGTCCGTGCACCACGTCACCCCGAATCTCAGTGTCTCGTGGCACGCGTCACGAATCACGCGGCGCCGAAACACACCGCTCTCGCATGTCGTTTCTGATGACCTTGTTGCTCGGGGGCTACAGTACAATGTGCGATTTTTGAGTTGAGGAAGACAGCTAAAAAGGAAATTGTGGAATTCCAAAGAGCGGCGCTGATTCGATGTTTAGTGCGGCTACGTAATGAAACTTTCTACGTTATGAGTACGTAGCAAGTTCCCCTTCGTTGTTGGATTACCTCCCAAATAGGCTCCACATGCATCTACAACGGTGCACATTGAAAGATCGTTTAATTAGCTTTAAAATAAGTTTTCTTGGGCCTTTCAACAAAAAACGGGTATTTTTGAGGTTATGATGCAACATGCAGCACATTAAAGCTAAAAATGAGCGCTGGAACTTCCTTTCCGTACCCCTTTAATGATGCCGATATCGCTGCTGTCGCTACGCTGATTCTGGACGAAATGCGTTAAAATCTAACGCGGGGGTTCCCACTTAGCGAAGGATGGGAATTTCAGCCTCCCAATGGTGCGCATACTGTTGTCTTTGGAAAGCCAGTCTGTTTTCTCGGGTGTTGAGGGTTTTGGATGGAGCCACCACAGCTTCCCTGGATCGCCGCCTGGTCCGCATACTGTTGCCTTCGAAGAGCCAATCTTTCCTCCCGGGTGTCGGCGGTTTCGCGCAAAGGGCGTCGTCACTGCACCTCGGATTTGCGTTTTCGTGTACGTTGCGCAAACTGGGGAAACGAAAACCGTTGCCTCCACCCCAGTGCCATCGTAAGAGGAAAGTGCGTTAACAGCGGCGCGTCATTAGAATGTCCTGTCTGTGTGTGTCCGTCCCTAAGTGTTTTATTCTTTCGTGTTTCCAGTTTTAGTGGACCGTACGCACAATATTTGCGTACGCAAAGATATTGCGAGTCGGGAGTGCGCATGCGCCAGAGATTTTGCGTTAAGGGCTAGAGGTCTTTGCGGGAAGGTCTCGGGAGATCTTGGTCCCAGCGAGAGCACCAGTTTAAAGAACGCGGTTACGTCGACTGGCAAAGTGGTGTTCGCGAAGTTCAGACTTACGTGAAATTACGTGGTGTTCAGCTGGGCAATTCTTTCTAGTACCTACCGCAGTCGAGTTAGATCGCCCTGCAGCTGAAGGAGTGCATAGCGAAAATGGTCACCGCCCGCAGTGTGCGTTAACGCTGCGGTCTGCAAACCGCTAAGCCTCTTCTCACAGTTCATCGCCGACGGATTTCTCTTTAGAAAATAGCCGTTGACGTGCACTGGACATCAGTAGGTCATAAATTTCTTCGCGCAATGGCATTGATAAAAGGTGCCGTTTCCACGTAACGATTGATTGAAGCTCTGTGATCGAATCTGGCTACGCACTCGCACTCGTAGCCCCTGTACCCCGCAGAAAGGCGCGCTTCACCAGGCAGCTGCGGCTGGGCTTAATTTGAAATAAAATGAGTGGAAACGTTTTAAGTTCAAATACAGTATCTATTTTGAGGAGCATGGTGGCGCTGTAAGGACGCGAGATTCTACGGCTCTGGCAAATTGAATCAAGAATGTCATGCGAGATGTTCACTCAACAACGTTTACGGAAGGCACAACTGAAATCGGTCCAAGCAAGTAGTTTTTAGCGCACGCTATACTATTGCGTATTGCGTACGTAAGAGCCAGCAACGCTCTACTAAAACTGTCAATTGATAACGTGCGAGAAGAGTCTTTCCCTTTTGCGTAAGAGGGAAAGTGGACGTAACGAGCAAAGGAACGGAGCGAAAGAACAGGGCCGTGGCCTCACGAAACCTGTACAGTCCAAACTAAAGACGGCTGTATGAACCAAAACAATAAATCCCAACGAATTAAAAAAAAGAAAACTGACGAGAAAAGCTTGTGTTTTTGAGTTCCCCGGTCACGGTTCTATACAGGCCATTTTGGGATATTTGCAAAGGCACATCGACTCCCTACATATTGTAGACCCAATGTGCGTCCCCAATTCCAAGGCGGTTGTTGGCTTTCTAAATGTCAGTAATCAAAAAGGGTGCGGCGCATTCAGCATCGATGTTGAAGAATTATATTATTCCATGCCACACGACGACCTCATGGTTAGTGTCAAGGAGTGCATAATAGAACACAACGACGAAAGCGCCTTCAGGACGCCACGCGGGATTACGGTAGAAGACTTTCTCGAACTCCTGTCCGTTTATTTGAAGTCCACACTCATCAGATGGCAGGACAAGGTGTACACACAGAAGTCCGGAGTATGCATAGTCGAGGGTAGCCCCTCTGCTCAGTAACATCTTCCTAGGCAAGATCGATCGGGATCTGGAACCCTGCTTGGAAACAAACACCAAAAACGTTTTTAGGTACGTGGACGATTATTTGGTGTTCGTTGAGAGGGCTAATTTCCATCAGAAGCTTGACGATGTGCTGAAGATCTTCACGGAAAAAGGGCTAGGACTTCGATTCACCCATGAAGCCCCAAAAAAGAACCTCATTCAGTTCCTGGATCTCCGCATCGAAGTGGGGGACGATCATGTTTGCTGGTGTTACAGTCCCAGAACGGCGAAGGCCCTTCTAAGCTTTCAATCAGCCCACTCCAAACTCGTTAAACAAGGCATCGCATTTTCCTGTCTGAGGACTGCTTTAACAAGCACATGCATCCACAAATTGAGTTCCAGCTTCATGTCCTAAATTCAACGACTCAAGGATTCGGGGTATTCTAATTCGGTGATTTCTTCAGCCTGCGAAAAAATCGTGAAATACCTTAAAACAGATTCAGAGATCGAGCAACGTGACCTCGAGCAGAAAGAGAAAAAGAAAACTTCTGTCATACCGTACATCAACCGCCTTTCCCACGGACTCAAGAAAGTCGCCTCGAGTTACAATGTGAATGTTGTTTTTTCCGCCCGCCACAAGCTCAGCTCTGTGTGCTCCGCAGTCAACAAGCGCGCGAGAAATGACGGTCCTACGTCTCACAGCGGCTGCAGCATCAAACACGGAATGCAGTTCGTCGCCTGCATAGAAGGCGTGGTCTACAAGATTCCGTTTTCCTGCGGGCGCGCATACATAGGACAGGCTGGGCGTTGCCTCAACACAAGACTACGAGAACACAAAGTTCTATGAAAGGAACCGCTCACACACATCTCGCAATGCATTGCCGGGATTGCGGATGCCAACCCCTTTTTAACAACACAGCAGTGATGTTCCGACACAACCACAAGCTACCCCGAGAAATGATGGAGACGTACCACATCACACAAAACGGACCCTTGTGTGTAAGCCAGCCCACAGTGACTTTGATGAAGAGCGAGATCGGCTTTTTGGATCTCGGATAACTTGGCCGGTTTCGTGTGGAGTGAAAGAAGCGCCAGGGCCACGGAGGGGCATGCCTGCACGAGCAGCAGCAGCATCATATGCATTTTCTTTTCAATAGAATCAGTTGCTAGTGAGCGCTTGTCCTGTGTTTTCTCCTCTGTCTCTCCTTGTCCTAGTCGCGCTGTAAGCTATAATGTATTCAAGCTGAGCAGTGCAAAAATACTATTAGTGTGAGAGGCGAATCTTAGTTCGGACGGAATCGGCTGTGACGCACCCTCTTTCGCCGGCTGTCAACCAATCAAGGATAAAGTAGAATGATGTGACATTGTAGGTTAATGCGATAGCATATCCTTCGAAATTAAAACACATTCATAACAAACGTTTGCGCGTTTTATACCCGTGCCACACGGGCAACTCGAATGCCATTTACAACGAATGACATTTGAACAATCGGCCAATCAGCGCGCGAAACTCCGAGCATCGGGCGTTCCACGTGCGACGGATCGCGAGCCGATTCGTCGATCACACGAATGTCATTCGTTGTAAATGGCATTCGAGTTGCCCGTGTGGCATGGGTATTAGTCATAAAATGCTTTAAGATATTATCAAAACTGATGGATGTTGCTAGGTCCTGCTCCACAAAGGGCAGCATAAGCCAACGAAGCTGTTCCTGCGACATCGTTGATCTTAGCTTGGTCTTTACATGTGCGAGCTTCGAAAATGTCCTTTCGAACGAGCAACTGGTTACAGGAATCCTGAAAAAAGTTGAAGAACGCGAGAAAAGTCCTCGAATACTGACTTGTCCAACCCATTTTTTTTTGTGAATCCAGCCAGTCTTAAGCGGTCATGCTGTTTGCTTTTTCGTCGCTGGTTCGAGACTTCAGGAGCCGCATTTCAGCACGCAAGCTGTCGGGATCTACCTCAAAGAAGCTACAAATAAGAGATATTTGTTCGTCGCTCGCAGAGAGGCCCCAGGAGGTTCTGGATAGCACAGACAAGCCCAGGTTCTTGTGTGAACCTTTCTTCGATCCCTCAAACACGGGAGTCAAGCATCGGAAAGAAAACACCGACACGAAATTCTTCCTCTTTTGTCGCATAGAAACATTCATTCGTCCAGTTTTGGTCCATTCGCTTCGATACTTTTCTTTTTCGAACTTGAGGAATCTCGATTTCATTCATCTCGCAGATCGAAGAAGCTTCCGCAAACATCTTTTCAAAGACTGTCCCATCTTGCCTTATCTCTCGCAGCGCTTTTTGCAGATGCCTGACTTCATTGAGTGCAGTAGTGAGGTTCATTTTAGGGTCCTGAAGAGCTCGGCTAACCTTCAAAATAAGCTGTAGAATAGGGTGAGCTATTTCCATGCAGCAGACAAAGTCAAAGCTCATGAACTGGGAAAGGAGTCCCTTGCCTTTTGCTTTCATCTCCGGGTGCTTTGTGGAGTCCACAATCGTTCTTACTGCGTTCGACAGTTCGGTGTAGCTCTCACGAACGGCCTTTACAGCTTCAGCACGACATGCCCATCTGGTTGTAGACAAAGACTTCAAGTTTTCAGCTGTGTGCAAATTCGCTCAAAAACAGCATGGCGCACAACACTGTTTTCAATAAAGTTGTACGGAAGCTGCACAACATAAAAAAAAAATCAAACATCATTCTGTTTTCTGCTCGAGACAAACATGCATCGACAAGCACCAGGTTTAAGCAGTGGGCATATCAGTGAACGTAGACGAGCTTGTTGCTCTGCTCTTTGCACTTTGCTTGTGTGGTGTATTTACAAGTAAAACGGGTTACAGAAATCAGCCCGGTTGGAACACGGCTGCATGCTGTCGCTCGGGTAGGCAGTCAGTCAAGCACTTCATGCGATCGTCCCGCGCTCGCTGTGCACGTCATGGCACGAGCACTGCGACAGATATAACATTTCCCCCGGCGTAATTGAAGAAACCAAAGGGAAAACAGCACTGCGCACAATGCCGAAAACGTCATGCGTCGTATCTGTCTGGAGGACGACGATGTCTTGTGGGGTAGCGCTGTAGCGCAGCGGGATTGTCGATTGCCATCTGTGGGGTGGATGCAAACTCACTGACCACAAGTTCGTCGACGCAGTTCTCTGTATTCCTCAGGTCGGGCAGGAATCCGTCTGATGTGCCTTGCATCGAGTTTTCATGATGATGAAGCATCTGGTCTTGGTGACGGCGCCAGATATATTTTCCCCGAGCCGTCGTGACTCGAACCTGGAACGACACTGGGCCAGATTGCTTCAGAATTGTGCCGGGAACCCACTTCTCGGAGCCTCTATAGTTCCTCACGAGAACATTGTCGTTCACACTTAAAATCCTTGCTCGTGCCTTTCGCTGCGAGGTCTGGACGAACTGTTGATGTCCTACTCTTCCCCCAACGGAGGGCTTGATGGCATCGAGTCTTGTGCGAAGTCTTCTGCCTAAGAACAAACTGGCAGGTGTTTCTTTTGTCGTCGTGTGAGGGGTATTGCGGTACGTCAGGGGAAACGTTTGTACCGTCAACTCCAGGGAGTCTTGCGGTCGTCGTTTTCGGAGAGCAGACTTCAATGTCTGGACAAACCTCTCGTGAGGCCATTAGTACTCGGATAATATGCCGCGCTCAAGATGTGACGACCTCCTAGGTTCTTAATAAAAGTCTTAAATTCTGTTGAGACGAACTGGACCGTTGTCTGTAACAATGGTCTCAGGTACGCCAAAACGCCAAAACAAGTCCTGAAGACGTTGGATCGTATGTTGTGATGTCGTCTTGTCCATCACATAGACCTCAGGCCACTTTGAGTGTGCATCTACGGCGACCAAAAACATCTTCCCCTTGACTGGACCCGCGAAATCCAAGTGCACCCTTTGCCAGGGCGATGTCGGCCATGCCCAAGGGTGGAGGGGCGCGGGGACTGGCTCGTTCCGCTGTTGATAGCATTCTTGACATGCTGTCACTTGCTCTTCCAGGTCATTGTCAATTGAAGGCCACCAGATGTAGTTCCTGGCTAGTTCCTTGCTTCTGACAATACCTGGATGACCCTGATGTACCTCCTCAAGCAGGAGAGTACGCAGTTTTGGTGGTACGACTACCCTCATGCCATACATCAGACACCCTTGATGCACAGTGAGCTCCAGGCGTCTGTCAAAGAAAGGCTTCATTTCCTTGTCAGTGATGGACGATGGCCAGCCCACGTTTGTCAAGTCGAGTACTTTGCTTAACAAAGGGTCGTGGCGTGTGGCACGAGCAATGTCACGGCTGGTGACAGGTAGCGTATCTAGACACAGTGAATAGAAAGTTTCGTCTCCTTCGGTAGATTCATCTGCCACGATGTCAAGTGGCAATCTTGACAAGCAGTCTGCTTCAGCGTTGTCACTTGATTTCTTGAACTGGAGCGAGTAGCT
The DNA here is from genome assembly GCA_013358835.2 of Ixodes persulcatus. Taxonomy (NCBI): domain Eukaryota; kingdom Metazoa; phylum Arthropoda; class Arachnida; order Ixodida; family Ixodidae; genus Ixodes; species Ixodes persulcatus. The sequence continues at coordinate 36,268 of JABSTQ010008933.1, forward strand.
GTACGTAGACAGTGTCACTGCCCAGCGCTGCATCCGTGCAGCAGCCATTGCTGGAATGCCTGTTTTCGGGCCGAAAATGGTTTGCAAAGGCTTATGGTCTGTAATCAAGGTGAAGAAACGGCCGTAAATATAAACGTGGAAGTTTTTAACTCCAAAAACCAGGGCCAGTGCTTCTTTCTCAATCTGACTCTAGTTCTTTTCAGCCTCCGATAAGGTACGAGACGCGTAAGCCACAGGTTGAACCTTTCCGTCCGGAGAAACTTGAGAAAGAACGGCGCCTATACCGTATTGCGATGCGTCGCAGGCGAGCTGCAGGGGTCTTTTGGGATCATAATGAACTAAGATCGGTGGGGAAGTCATCGCAGCTTTGATTTTATGAAAGGCGGACTGGCAAACTTTGTCCCACGTCCATTCTTCTCCTTGTCTCAGCAGCTTGTACAAGGGGTGTGCCAGCGTGGAAAGTTGCGGAACGAACTTTCCGTAGTAGTTCACCATCCCAAGGAACGACTGCAGTTGCTGCTTGTTTTTCGGAGCAGGAGCATTCAGTAGTGCAGACACTTTCTCAGGGGATGCGCAAACACCTTCGGCGTTGATGTCGTGACCTAGATAACGTAGTTCGTGCTGAAAAAACAAGCACTTGTCACGCCGCACTCGCACACCACGTTCTTGTAATCTCGACAAGACAGCTTCGAGATTGCTGAGGTGTTCTTGCTTCGACTTTCCTGTGATCAGGAAGTCATCGAGATAGCAGCTCACACCCTTCAGGCCCTTCAGCATATTGTCCATTATTCTCTGGAAGATCCCTGGTGCTGATGAGATGCCAAAAGCAAGGCGGTTCATGGCGTACAGCCCTTTGTGCGTGTTCAGCGTTAGCAACTTCTTTGAGTTGTCCGCCATAACCACCTGTTGGTAAGCCCTGCTGAGGTCGATCTTTGAGAATTCTTGTCCACCAGCTAAGGCCGCCAACAGCTCATCAATACGTGGTATGGGGTACCTGTCCACCTCGAGGCAGGGATTGAGCGTAGCCTTGAAATCTCCGCAGAGGCGGATACTACACTAATACTCTACACTAATACGCGGTGTAAGCTTCTCGTTAATTATCAGCTGGGTAGTACATCCTGTATATGCCAAGCGGAGGAAATTCAATATTATTTTGGCCACTCTAACGTGACGTAATATTTTATACAATACCCTGTGCTGTACACGATCAAAGGGCTTCTCTAGGTCGATCTGAATCATGGCGACTTGATCTGGTTCCTCGTCACATACCACTAATATACTTCGCGCATTGTGAACATTTGTCAGAATTGAACGACCTTTGATGCCACAAGTCTGATGCTCACCCACAATCTTACAAATAACGTTCTTCAACTGCCGGGCTAAAACTTTCATTAGAACCTTGTAATCAACATTACCAAGGGCTATTGGCCTGTACTTTTTTATATTTTTTAATTTTTGTTCATCGTCAACTTTGGGTATGAGAACAGTGTGTGTGTTTAAGAAAGACGGTGGTATCATATTTGTGTCACATGCCTCAATTATTACAGCATGAAGATGGCCACAAAGTACGTCTTTGTACTTTTTTATAAAAAGCCGCCGTCAGACCGTCGGGCCCAGGAGACTTTTTTGATGGAAGGTCGTCGATTGCACGCGCGATTTCTTCCACACTTATCGGAGCTTCCAGCCATTCCTTTATCTCGTCACTTAGACGGGGCATCGCCGCCAGATAATCTTTAAGCTGCGAGTCATTGCCGTGCTCCCGTTGCCGAAACAGACTGCTATAATATTCGATAAAAGACTTTTCAATAACTGCAGGGCGACTACTCGGCAGGCCATTGTATTCTATCTCTGTGATAGTTTTTGTTTTTGCATATTTGGCTTCTGCGCTTAGTGCCCATTTGGTTGGCTGTTCACCCAGAGTGTATTTCTCCGCCCGAGCTCTTACGAGTGCTCCTTTGTATTTTTCTGTTTCAAATTCAGCTATCTTTTGTTTCACATAACTCAGCTGATCTGTAGATTGTCCGGGGTGTTCACATTCCAGTTTAGAAATGCGGTGAAGATCATCTAGCAGCAGCTTTCTTCTGCTTTCTTCCAATACGCGAGCGTACTAGCAGGTTCTATAGCAGTTAGCCTAACCTCCTGTTTAAACCACTCCCACTTCGTACCTCTCTTAAGGCTCTCTCTAACCTCATGCATCCTAACAATGCATCTATAGACTCATTAAACACGTCATCCTTAAGCAGGCTATTTTTACGTTTCCACAATCCCCATTGAAAGCCGGTGTTTTTCTGTTTCCCCCCGACAAAGAAAGAAACCAACGCATGGTCGGAGAACTAAACAAGTGACACGCTGTAGTCATCGAAACCAGTTAAAAGTTCAATCGACACGTACGCTCTGTCGAAACAGGCATGACTTGTGCCTTGAAAATGCGTGTACCGCACCGCCAGGTGATTTCTTTGGTAATTTGCAACATCATATAAAGTGAATTTGGTAATCATTTCATTTAAAATACCCGTGCTAATATCACGTTGCCGTGTTTTACAAGAGCGATCTCTTACGTCACAAACGCAATTAAAATCTCCCTACATGATTTTCCTTTGGCAGTCTAGATAAGCATAAATCCTTTCAAGAAATATTTTCCTAGAATTAACATCGTTTGGCGCGTACAAATTTATAATTCTGTATTCAAAATTGCCCAATCTGCAATCACAAATAACAAATCTGCCCTCACTATCAACAGTGAGGGAGAGGTCGCGCGCGTTTAAAGACTTCTTTAAAAACAACATACATCCTCCGGACAGTCCGTTCGCATGAGAGACGCAAACCTCAACGTAATGTAAAAAAGGGGCCAGCAGGGAAGCGGTTGCCTCATCGCTTTTAACCTTTGTCTCCTGAATCGCGGGGACGTCTATGCCATTATCGATTAGCAGCCTTCTAACCTGGTACTGTTTGCGACGCGAGGCAAACCCGCGAACATCTAACGTCGCTACTTTCAGATTCTCGATAAGGCTATAGTCGGTTAAGAGTCAAGAAGGTAGCGGCAAATACCCCTCAAAGGGAATCTTGTATTCCTCCGCCACCAATCGCGTCCCGTTGCTTCCGTGACGTCACGACCTGCCCGAACCAATCTTGTTCTAGCAAATGAATATTTTCAACATAGCTGCCGGGCAGATTTTCTACGACTCCAGTATCTTGCAGCAATTATTCTGTTTTTTAATGCTGTTTTTCACTTACCCGAGCATACGTCGCTAAGTCGTAACCGCGTCCAGCGATAGCATCGCCATCGAAAGTTTCGATGCGGGAGTAAGGCCTAGCATACTACATACGTCGAACGCCGTCTGCTTCTCTGCCTCAGGTTGCGCCTCAACATCGTGACGGCATCGGCTTTTCTTCGCAGTGGTTTCCGTGGAGCGACGTTAGAATGCAGCGGTCACCAGACTCTTCTTTATAAGTAGTGGGCTGTGTGGGAGGGGCATAAGTGAACCGCGAACACAGTAAGTGTCTTCACCCGATTTCGACCGTATCTTTGCTGGCGTTAATAAATGAGTAAAGTATACCCACTCCGGAGTGCCCTTCGGTCGGAAATGGCTATACGCACTCCGCTAAACTCATATAAAACGAATGGTCAAACGAGGTTTCTAAGCGATGGCATTGAGGAGTTTCAGCGACGGTGTCACCGCCCTGGTGGCCGGTCGCCGAAAGAGAAAGAGGGGGATGAGTTCGCTGGGCGTTGGCATTCTGTAAATGCGTTGGCCGCGAACGTAGGCTTATAAACTTCGGCAGCAAGAATATTACGCGGCTCTAGTGTTCCGGTACGAGCAACAGAGGTGACTCGATCTGCTACGACTAGCTACGACCACCCGCCGCAGCGATGCCGGCGATGCAGACGTCGAAGGAGCGCAACCTGTGTACTACGCAGTCAGTCGCCGTCGCCCGACGCAGATCGTTCGGCATTCAGGGCTTTTCGCCCCGGGTTCTTCGTTTCTACTTGGAACCGAGTGTTATTTCCTGTGCTTGTGTATGTGCTCAGTGGCTGGATATGGACCTCATAGAGCAGTTCTTCAGACTCAAAGTTGACGGCGGAGGGGCTTGCAGCAACGCTTTCGGTTGGTGCACGGGTGGGACGACTACACGGATAAATTTTAAGATTGCTGCTAGCAAGGTGGGCCATAGTCGCTTTATGTTGACACGATTTTAAGTATAAGTACTCCGTGCAAAGACGAATCTATTGCGTTTAGAATCCACATTTGTTTTTGTTGTTGCTTTTATCACGCACGACCAACTTCTAAGCAAATGCTTCCGTACCGATCACGGAGTGAATGTCTCCGGCCTTATTTGCGGAACGCCCAATAAAAGGTCATGTTCGTTCAGCGGGAAAACTTCCCTTTCGAGTGACCTTTTTGTGATTGATAATTTCTCCCGTATCTAGGTGCTTTAATCAACACGATCGATTAGGTTTGCTGCCACATGCGGCACTAATGCCTGGCACGATGTATGCCACTGGTGGTGTTGTGAATTGGTTTACTTCCATAGCTAAAAGTGTAAGAGGTGGGACCATTCAGTTTGCTAAAAATGTGATGATATGGGAATTTCGTTGTATAACTAGCTTTTACGTTTAAGATTGATAAGAAACATGCTCATGTGATGGTGCATGTCTACAGCATAAGCTTTGCAGATCCAGAAAGCGTGTGCTATAGGCTACAGCCTCAAGGTTTTTAATGAACCAAATTGGTGATTACACGGCAATAAATATTGTGGTGGAAACCTGCCCATTGACTCGGTGAGTTTTGATTGTGACCATTTGTGTGCTGTTGGCAAATTAGGTAATGGCACACCTTTTCCCTGACATCTGGCTTCGAGGGACATCGCATCTAGATGTGCTTAAGTATGTTTATTTCAAGGTTCAGTTGACCCTTCTGCATCATTACAGGAAGGCAGTCTCAAGCCACAACAAACAGCAGTGAATATACAATGCATAATAACAGGCACCAGTATTCAGGCGTATAGTCCGCAGAAGCCAATTTGAGCCTAAAATGTTTTTTGTTTTGTTTAGATAGTTTACATTTATTGTATAATCCGCAGGGCCTGATTGCAGCTGCCAGTGCATAGTCCGCCAAGCTGGTGCGATTGTGTCTTCGTGCTTTTTTTCCTGGGTGGCATTTTCTTCAGAAGTTCTTCGGCGAACGCTGTTGAGCCTGAATAACTGCTCTTGAGGCCCATATCAAGCCACTGAGCACACACACAAGCACAGAAAATAACACTCGGTGCCAAGTACAAACGAAGTACCTGGGCGGAAAGCCGTGAATGCCGAACAAGCAGCGTCGGGTGACGGCGACTGACTGCGTTGCGCCCCTTCGACACCTGCATCGCTGCGGTGGGTGGTCGTAGCTAGTCGTAGCGAGATGATCTTCACTTCAAGCAAGAAATCTTGCTATACCATAGTCAAGATATGTGTGCAAATGTTCGACGACGTGAGCTCTCTCACGCTGGTGCAGCTGTGATTAAGAAAGGTACATATCAACAATTTTTGTGCGTTTGAGGCTGAAACTGTGACGCATACTTTATCTAAACATAAATGTATCGGACTGCGGCTATAAACATTTTCGTTGGCGTTGCTTAGATGATGTAACCATTCAGGCCTCGCATTAGATGGTGTTGCGAACTCTTCGGTTGTGTATGAAAACCTATTTTTGCCCTAATAAAATACATTTTCAAAAGGACACGTGTCTTCTGCTGATACATATCTTCCAATTTACAATGCAGAGGCCAAAAGAAAATCAACTGTGTACACCTACCACTTAGCATAAGCACCTTTTGCCATTCATTCTTAAGCACACTCAAATATCAGCTTAGGTTGCTTTTGTTTTAGAAGCTTTGCCCTGTTTTGTAAAAAGAAAAAATGCTTTACCTTTGTTCTCCTTCTGGCATTTAATACAGACTTGTTTTTCAGCAGATCACACACAGCAGATATCACCGTGGCACATACAACTCGCACGACCGATGAGACTATTGCTATTGCAATAAAGCTTTCCACAAGAGCCAAAAGGAGGCTTGTAGGGGTGCACAAGTACATCGAAATGAGATTGGCGCTTCCGGGGCTTGTTTACATTATGCGTAAAAACAGGACGATTGGCGACCAGCTCATCGCAATATAACACCAAGGATACCGATGTTTCGATCGATACACAGAACGCAGGATAAAGACCTCAATCGTCCCTCGTATGCTGTAGCTGTCATACTTTCCGTCCAACCGCTTTTTAGCATAATTAACTAGAACTGCTACGTTCCCAAGAAGCATAAAAACACCATTTAAAAAAATCGTCTTCATTGTCCCTTTAAATGCGAGGCCTGAATGGTTATATCATCTAAGCAACGTCAACGAAAATGTTTGTAGCCACAGACCGATAAGTTTAGTTTTAGATAAAGCACGCGTCATAGTTTCAACGCGCGAACATTGTTGATATGTACTTCCCTTTCTTTGGGCCCGCGTACATTCTGTTCAACTCGATGACAGCTGCAACAGCGTGAGAGCTCACGTCGAACACTTGCACACATATCTTGACTATGGCAAGATTTCTTGCCTTCGACTGGCTTAAACACTTCATTTGTAGCATCACGGTAGGTCTTGCTTGAAGCGATGATCGTCTCGCACACGGCAACAAACAGAGAACGACCTGCTTTGTTTATTTTATACGCTACCGGTCTACGGGCGTCGCAAATCTATCCCCTTCTTTTCCGCCATGTTGGATCGATCGGAGCGCCCCCTATATTCGCTGAAACTCCTCAATAGCATAGGGTCAGTATGTAAGTCAGTCTTCAAAGGGCTCTGCATGATTCGTCGTATTGGATAACTTCTTAGCAGCCCATTAGACTGATCCTACAATTCCGCTCCAACAGTATATCCCCAGGCCTTCCAGGAGGCGACTCACTTGATCCGGGTGCGAGAAGGGACCCCAAATCGTGACCTGCACTATATATTTGACCTCTGGGCCAGCCGATGGGGGCACTACAGCAGCACCAATGGAAAAGGGGATTACGCCTGCTACTGACTATATCATCACAAAACCCAGAAATACCTCCATTCATTCTAAACCAGCTTTAGCAGCCACCCAAGCACTCGAAAACGACCTATCAGTACCTCACAACTCTGCCCTCGGCAACAAGTCTGGCTGCAATCTGTGCATTGTGGTTCTTATCGGCTTTAAAAATGTTTGATTTAATCCTCTATATTGCACTAGTCCGGGAGGCTCAAAACTGAGGTCTCTATGGAAGACCGCTTCAATTCATCACAGCGTTTCTGCAAGACGGACGATATCAAGCTTGAGTCGAACTGAACTAGGCCCAGTTACTTGAATTGGCATTCCCCAGATCTCCGTCCTCTCACCAGTCCTTCATCAATGTTGTAGCCGACTTTTCCTCACGTCAAGCAATCGGTGCTGTTTTTACGATATATTTCAAGCAAGTACAATGGCGCCTCTTGAATTCAGGAAATCTATGCCACACCCCTTCAGACCGCACTTCGGCGCACAGGGCAGCCTGCTCCTCATCCACCACGAGCTGTTAGCCAACTCGCCGAAGTGCGAACCAAGAGTCATAATGGCCGTCGACTTCAAGGGAACTTTCGACGTCCCTATTATGCTTCGAAACAGAGCACTAGCACTGGGATTTTTCTCTCCACTGTGCTAACACAAGGTATTGTTATTTCCAGGGTGGCCTCAGTCGTGTGAATGGCCACAGATGTCCCGTTTATGTTTCGAAACAGATCATTAGCAGTTAGAGTTAGCTGCCCACAGTGCTGACACACGTTATTGTTATTCTCACAGTGGCCTCGGTTGTCTGAATGGCCACCGACGTCCAGTTTATGCTTTGAAACAGATCATTGGCAGTTAGAGCTAGCTGCCCACAGTGCTGACACACGTTATTGTTATTCTCACGGTGGCCTCGGTTGTCTGAATGGCCACCGACGTCCAGTTTATGCTTCGAAACAGATCATTGGCAGTTAGAGCTAGCTGCCCACAGTACTGACACACGTTATTGTTATTCTCACAGTCGCCTCGGTTGTCTGAATGGCCACCGACGTCCAGTTTATGCTTCGAAACAGATCAATGGCAGTTAGAGCTAATTGGCAGTTAGAGCTAGCTGCCCACAGTGCTGACACACGTTATTGTTATTCTCACAGTGGCCTCGGTTGTCTCTGAATGGCCACCGACGTCCAGTTTATGCTTCGAAACAGATCATTGGCAGTTAGAGCTAGCTGCCCACATTGCTGACACACGTTATTGTTCTTCTCACAATGGCCTCGGTTGTCTGAATGGCCACCGACGTCCAGTTTATGCTTCGAAACAGATCATTGGCAGTTAGAGCTAGCTGCCCACAGTGCTGACGCACGTTATTGTTATTCTCACAGTGGCCTCGGTTGTCTGAATGGCCACCGACGTCCAGTTTATGCTTCGAAACAGATCATTGGCAGTAGGAGTTAGCTGCCCGCAGTGCTGACGCACGTTATTGTTAGTCTCAGAGTGGCCTCCGTCATGTAAACGGCCACCAACGTCCAGTTTATGCTTTGAGAGAGAATATTGGCAGTTAGAGTTAGCTGCCCACAGTGCTGACGCATGTTATTGTTATTCTCAGAGTGGCCTCGGTCATATGAATGGCCACCGACGTCCAGTTTATGCTTCGAAAGAGATCATTGACAGTTAGAGCTAGCTGCCCGCAGTGCTGACACACGTTATTGTTATTCTCAGAGTGGCCTCGGTAATGTAAATGGCGACCGACGTTCAGTTTATGCTTTGAAACAGATCATTGGCAATTAGAGTTAGCTGCCCACAGTGCTGACGCACATTACGGTTATTCTCAGAGTGGCATCGGTCGTGTGAATGGCCACCGATGTCCAGTTTATGCTTCGAAACAGATCACTGGCAGCAAGAGTTAGCTGCCCACAGTGCTGAAACACGTTATTGTTCTTTTCAGAGGGGCCTCGGTCATGTGAATGACCATAGGCGTTCCCTTTAGACTTCGAAACAGAGCACTGGTACTGCGATTTGGCTCTCCGCTGCGCTAGCACACGGCTTTGTTATTCCCAGAGGCCTCAGTCATGTGAATGGCGACAGACGTCACATTTATGCTTTAAAGCAGAGCACTAGCAGTGATCTGTTGTGTCGTTTTTCTCAGACAAAAAAGAGCCTATTTGCAATCAAAATTCTATTTGTTGCGTAGCAAAGATGATTAAACAGCAGGAAGGGCCAATATGGCATCTGATGTCTTTGCCATAGATGGGCTGCAAACTTTTGTTTTCGCGAAGTTGAAATCTATACTGGTGATTAATGGCACAGTGCAATCTATAGACCAGCTTAGATATTATCGCAACAAAAATAAAAAGTTTGTCTGGTGGCTGCATATCAAAATGCAATACGGCAACGAGCAGGAAAGCATGACAGCATGAGACACGGGAGGTCAGTGGTGGACAAGAACAACAATCCGAATTTAAAGCATGTCAGTGGTCCTTAAAAGAACCGTTTTGTGAGATGTTCCACACTTTCTCCATAATGGTGGCGTTAAGCTTCGTCAAGGGGCTCGACACCAGACAGGTCACTCTCGGATGGGGTGTCCTCTCCATCCAGCTGGATGACGATGGGCTGGATGTGGGCACTTGTGGCACCGCCTCGTCGGAACGTTGCTTCAATGTCAATAACGTGCCTGACAGCATTAACACAGTTGTCAGTGGTGACCTTGTCAACTTCTTCATTGAGGAGTGTCCCCACGTCAACAATCTTGAACGTCGTGTTTCGGGCAGCAACGCCGTCCTTGATCTGCGCCCATATCAGTTCAATGGGGTTGAACTCGCAGTGATACGGTGGGACCACAGTGCAGCCAGCCGTCTCGGCAGCAGTGTCCACACGATACTTTTGGTGCTTCACCAAGGCCACAATGTCGAGCAGCTGCTTCTTCAGCATCTTGGGGTGCCATGCAATATTTTTACACTGTCGGATGTCGTCCTTGCGCGAACTCGTAGTAGGCACTGCTTCCGACCGCCGGGAATGGTAAGAAGCGTTGTCCATGACAATAACGCTTCCTGTCGGCAGTTTGTTGAGGACACCATCGAACCACTTCTCGAAGCGGGCGCCATCCATTTCCTTGTGGTAATCGCCGGTCTTTTGTCCACGGAACACGTCCAGGCAGCCATCGACGAAGCCTTCATCGCTGCCGATGTGGGTGACAATAAGACGCTGGCCCTTCCCCGATGGCTGCCTGAGGCCAGTCGAGAGACCACGCATGAAGGCGTCGCCAGACGAGGCCAAGGTCGTGTCTGCCCACACCCTTGAGACAGTGTGCCCTGCCGTCACCCACGTCTCGTCCAAGTAGAAGATCTTCCGACCATCTTGTCGGTGACGTGCGATCTCATGCAGGTACTTCTGCTGCCAGGCGACGATGTCCTCTCGTTCAATCAGCCGCGAGTTTCGTTCCCTCTCGTCATTCTCGAATCCGATGTCGTGGAGAAGGCGACGCACAGTCCAAGCCTTCGACGAAGGACGTTCAGTGCCGCGCAGAATTCGGCCGTTATCTTCTTGACCGTGGAGACCTCGTTCCGTCTAAAGAAACGGTGGACGCAGGATCTCAGCGCGCACAATGTGAAGTCGCCGTACCTGACTTTGCGCCGCCTCTTGCCTTCACTTGCTGGGAGCTTCCAAGAAGGTGTCACAACTTGTCCCTCGGTTTCTTTCACCTGCTTTCCTAATCTCGAGGATGGTGCGTACACCAACGAGAAGCAGTTTGCTGACTTTGATGCAGGACTCCTCCACAGTGAGGCCGGGCTGGCCGGGCTTGGCGGGCGGTTAGTGTCGCACCTGAATGTACGCGTTCGTTATCAGCTGCCGTGCAACTCGGTTGAGGACATCGCCGCTATTATGCATCTTGTAGAGGAGCCTTGGCGTAGACGGCGAGGCTGCACCAGATTCTCTTGACGAAGAAGAATCGGAGGAATTGCATTTCGCTGTCTCCACGTTGGGATTCATAACGGAAGAGGAAAGACTGACTTCGGATTTGTCAAAACGCGAATCACAGGAACTTTCAAAACCCGAAACGCATGGTTTTTTTAACAAACGCAGCAAATCCACGGAATGTACCTAATTCGTGTAGGAAGGTTATCAAGCTAAAACCAACAACCATATATGCATTACTTATAAAAGTTACAATTTTCCTTGCACTGAAGCTTTCTTTTTACTTCAAACTTCCGGAGCGAGTAATTTGCCTCGGCTAGGTGGTGCAATCTGCCACCTGCTACAAGGTCTGTCTGTAGTCAATGTCGATCCATTAAAGCAGAAGGGGCGTTTTCAGCGAACTAATTTTCTCGACTGTGGAGGCGTCTGAAACGGGCGCATCACGCTCATGAGGAGGAGCTTCTACAGTCGAATCTCGTTAATTCGAACACGCTTAATTCGAACTTTCGGTTTATTCGAACTGACGCTGTGGTACGGACTACACTATACGTATTTCAATGGGCGAAAACGCCGGGTAATTCAAACGCTTAAACGCCCGAGCCGGTTAATTCGAACATCCCGCGCCGCCGAGTATGCTTTCAGGAGCGGGCTAACTCAGAGCCATATATTGGGAGAGTTTGGCCATTCATTGGTATCAATGGGGCGAAAATCTATTGGCCGGAAAGTTGATTGACAGGCCACTCGTGACCAATGACAAGCCGTAAAACCTCCCCTAGCGGTGGTCGTGAGCCTCACAAGTAAAGCAGGGTTCGGTAGTTTCATTTAGCGTCACTAGAGTTAAAAAAGTTAACGCCTGGGGACTGAAAACTTGGTTCATGTGAGCTTTTCGTCATAGCCTTCTATAATGGTAGAATAAACGAATGGATCGAACACGCGGACACGTGCGTTGATATAACGTAAAAAAAGTTTGTGTAGCCGCGGGAGTTCCGGTCTTGTTTGAAAACTGGGTAGTTGTTGTGCTTCGAAGTGCCGGAACAGAGCTTCCAGGGGAATTCGCTTGTTCAAGCTGCCGAAATCTCCGAGGAGACGGACACTGTGGCTTTTAGGAATCAAGCGTGGCGCGGGGTGGAAACCTCCCGACAGGACGTACAGTCACCGGCAATATGAAAGACCCACTGGGAGCACGTGGCCGAGGCGGTGGCTGGCGAGGGCGCTGCGAGCGCTCCGGGCATTTCATTTCTGTTTCGAGGGGAGGACGCTCACTCGGGGCTCAGCGCAGACTGATAAGCGCGTTGCGCTTTAGCTGAGCCCCGAGGGAGTGTCCTCCCCTCGATGCAGAATGGAATTGCCTAGAGCGCTCGCAGCGCCCTCGCCACCCACCACCTCGGCCACGCGCTCCCAGGGGGTCTTTCATATTGCCGGGGACTTTACCTATGCGAGGTGAGGTATTGTTCATTGTTAATATTGTGACGCGAGCACGGTGGACGCGAGTGCACTGTGACAAAACCGTGTATTTTGTGATATATTCTCTATTGCCGTGGAAGCGTCCTGTGCGCTTTCGCTTCACCGCAGAAAGACGAGTGGTTCAGGCCTGTGGCGTCGTGCGATGATGGATTTGTAAGATCGCGCATTTTGAAAGCGTGAGCCTCTTGTCAGCGGAATAACTGTACTGTGACTTGAGCGGCTGAATACACAGTTTTGACGTCTACCAAAACGCTATTCGCTGCAGGACCACTTCGAGCCCTCCCAGTTCCAGACGAGGTGCTCTGACGGCTGGAGGAGGCTGAAAGCCACAGCTGTTCCACGCTTGTTTTTACATTCTGAAAGTCAAGTGAGTGCGTGTAACGAGGATAAGTGAGATTTTTGTTCCTTTGGTATTTACCTAGATTATGAGAGTGAATTAAAAGCAATAATTTATCTTGTGTTAAGATGTTTTTACTGATATGATTTAAAAGAGGAACAGGTGACCTATAATATTGTGGACTCGGTATGCTGTTGACATCTCTGTTCCATGCCAGAGACCTTTTTTTAATATTTGGAGTGGTCCTTGTGCAAGAGTGCATGAGACACCATCAGTCAGTGTTGCAGCCTGACCAAGCACAAAACCCCGCCTCATGGAAACATAAGTCAAAATCCAATAACTCATATTCTGTTGCTTCTGTTAAGTTGATGCATGAGGCATTCGTCACTCTCAGCTGCCTTGTAATGCAATGACAGCCTCATTAGCTAGGTATCTGTCATGGTTCTTGCATGGCTTGGAGTGATCTCGTGAGGTGTGCAACACCCAATGGACCATTTGCAGAATTAGTGGTTCGAGAGTACATGGCTAGAAGACAAGAGTCCTCTGGCCTGCAGGCACGTCCACTGCGTCCCGTTGGCTTATTGTGTCGCAGTGACCTAGATAGAGCTCCTCCAAAACCACTTTTGTCCTCCTTGAGGATTACCTTTCACCCCGAGGTAAATACAAAGAAGCCTTCGTCCCTCTCCGCTCGGCCAGCACGAAGAGAGAAAGGGCGACAAATCCATTTATTCTCAAACACATATTTCTGCAAAACGTGAGTTCTCGTACCGTGTTTGCAGCAACCAGCGGCCAGGACCTCTGGAGCGGCCCTGCAGGGCGGCCTGCTGACGCAGCCGCTCCCACCACCAGCGGGGCGTGCTTCGTAAGCATCTTCCAGGGTCCTGCGTACACCCGTGTAGCAATACCACCGCACTCTTCGCCTCAAGTGACCAGTGACAACCAGCACGGCCAGGCCAGCGCAGCTGCCCGCGGCACCTTGGTGTCCGCAGCCTCCACCAGCTGGGTATGTGTCATTATTCTTGCACGGCTTGGAAAGATCTCGTGAGGTGGGAATCACCCAGTTCTCGTACCTTGTTTCCAGCAACCAGCGGCCAGGACCTGTGGAGCAGCCCTGCAGGGCAGCCTGCTGACGCAGCCGCTCCTCACCGCCAGCGGGGCGTGCTTCGTAAGCATCTTCCAGGGTCCTGCGTACCCCCGTGTAGCAATACCACCGCATTCTTTGCCGCAGGTGACCAGTAACAACCAGCGCGGCCAGGCCAGCGCAGCTGCCCGCGGCACTTTGGTGTCGGCAGCCTCCACCAGCTGGGTATGTGTCATGGTTCTTGCACGGATTGGAGTGATCTCAGGAGGTGGGAATCACCCAATTCTCGTACCCTGGTTGCAGCAACCAATGGCCAGGACCTCTGGAACAGCCCTGCAGGGCAGCCTGCTACTCCCCACCGCCAGTGGGGCGTGCTTCGTAAGCATCTTCCAGGGTCCTGCGTACACCCGTGTAGCAATACCACCGCACTCTTTGCCGCAGGTGACCAGTGACAACCAGCGTGGCCAGGCCAGCGCAGCTGCCCGCCGCATCTTGGTGTCCGCAGCCTCCACCAGCTGGGTATGTGTCATGGTTCTTGCACGGCTTGGAGTGATCTCGTGAGGTGGGCAACACCCAATTCCCGTACCGTGTTTGCAGGAATCCTCCTGCCTCTTTCGCCATCACCCGTTCCACCTAGGCTCACTGAAGATGTATTTCTTCAGATGAGCCGGAAGATCAAGCAGCTGGAGAACGAGAATCGTCGCTTGGTGAGGCAGGCTGCCTTACAAAAGGCAAGGGAAGCGACATTCCGGTCTCACCTGCACAAGATCTTCACTGCGGACCAACTGGCAGCGCTATCGAGATCCAGCAACAGGGGGTCCAAGTGGTCTAATGAGACGGTGAAGAAGTCGTTGCAGATGCGGTTCGCGTGTGGCAGCACAGGCTACGACTTGCTACTGGAGGGGGGCTTCTTATTGCCTTCGTCTAGAACACAGCGGCGGCGACTTGAAGGCAAGTTTGTTGTTAGGCTACTCAAGTGGTTCAAAGCTCCCTGTTGATATTTGCAGATATAATATCCTTGTTAGTAACTGTACTGTTTTTGTATTTTACACAATTGTTTTTTAAATGATGAGTTGCTGTCATGGTTCCTTTTTCACTTAGTTGCAGTGTGGTATGAAGGGGTAGATTATTCATATTGTGTTGGAATGATTCTCTCATCGCAGGCATACTAGCACTGGTTGGACCTCAGTATCTTGCACGCGTCGAGATATGAATTTAAGTTTAGAGGGGGAGTGTTTTCTTCACTCCCAATTTTTGTAACCTTGCTGATGCGACCATGGAGGTAATTATGCTGACGGTGTCTAGGAGAGCACCCTGTGGTGATGATAGTTGAATGAGGCTCATGGATTCCATACGAGCATTGCATGAACACTTGACTTGGGCTCGTGACAATAAGTGCCTCGGCAAACATTTGGGCAGCCATGACTAATCTCTGCACACGAATGGCCAAGATTAAACATTGTTTACAGCTCAGCACATGCTGCACATGTTGCCATCCCCAGCCTATGGCTATACATAGTTCTCACGTGACGTCATTCTAGTCGTCATTCCCAGGTACTAAGCGTCCCATTAATGCAGTGGAAGGTAGGTTTGCACGCGCCTCCTCGAGCGTCTCGCATCGTGCTCTTTATTCTGTAGAAGGCTGGCCGCACGTGCAAAGGACGCCATTGCTGGGTACTGGGTGACGTCAGTGCAAGCTATTTATAGTGAACATTGGCAGCCGACTACATGGCCACTTGTTCTGGCTACAAAATGAGGGGGTAAAGAATGCTCATTTTAGTCTTTCCTGCGACTACCACTGTGTCAAGAGAACAATTGTGTGTTCCATAGGTTATGAAAATCAAAAATTATTTTTATGCGGGATTTATTACAAGCAGAAATGTGGTTGCACGGCCCCTTCAAGTTACACTGAACTTATGTAGATAGTCTAGTTGAAAATTCAAATGCTGTGAGCACAATTGTGCTTCTGTGTATCGTAACGACTCTTCTCCATTTTCACTTTTTGAATTAAGGGGGCCGATTATTTTTGCATTGGCATGTTTTTCTGTGTGAAATCAGGATCATTGTGTGCCGACCCATTCTTGTGCTTGGGGCAAACTGAAAAAGTTGGTGCCTATTTAGCTGACGGCGGAAGACGTTTTCCTCCAAGAGAACCCTATGTGCAGGCGTTAGGATTTCTGAGAATCCACTTTGAGATCCCAAGATTCCAGCACGAGTGGTAGTAATAATTTGAATAAACTGCACTTTTCTTCTATTCTAGGCATCCGTTTCGAGCCGGGGGTGCTGGGGGAAGTATATCAGCTTCTCGAGAAAAAAGTGGCGCACGTCAAGCCGCAGGAGCACAAATGCGTAGCCTACTGTTGGTTGATGAGATGGCCATCGTACCAAAGTTTGAGTACGACCCCAGCACCAGCTCCATACGGGGTCACGTGACAATCCGTGTGCCAGGAGCACCGCCCGCCAAGCCACCGTCCACCGAGCACGCCGAACCACCATCTGCTGAGGCACCGTCTGCTGAGCCACCTCCTGCCGAGCCACCAGCCGCCGAGCCACCAGCCGCCACCCATGCTCTGGTGTACATGGTCGCTGGGGTGTCTTCACGGTGGAAGCAAGTCGTGTGCTACCAGTGCACCGGTAACTCTCATGCTCTTTATTCATTTATATCTCTCAGTGTACAAATAATGTAATATTTACCACATGATACACTTACATTTGCTCTCTCTCTCTCTCTCTCTCTTTGCTTACGACAATGATGGGGCTAAGTCGTATGAGGGAAACATTATGAACATAGAAGTGCAGGGTCAAAAGACAGGTGTTGAAACTCTTCAGAACACTACGAAGGAATGGTGACAAGAGTTTTTTATGGCATGGGCCCTATTGATCCAACCCACTTTCTTTGGAACGAAAACATCACTTTCTTATCGGATCACACTGGGATTTATACAGAGGTGCGGCGAAGTGGTGGACGTTTTTGGTGAAAATATCGCTTGGTGAGGCAGGCTGCCTTACAAAAGGCAAGGGAAGCGACATTCCGGTCTCACCTGCACAAGATCTTCACTGCGGACCAACTGGCAGCGCTATCGAGATCCAGCAACAGGGGGTCCAAGTGGTCTAATGAGACGGTGAAGAAGTCGTTGCAGATGCGGTTCGCGTGTGGCAGCACAGGCTACGACTTGCTACTGGAGGGGGGCTTCTTATTGCCTTCGTCTAGAACACAGCGGCGGCGACTTGAAGGCAAGTTTGTTGTTAGGCTACTCAAGTGCTTACCACAGGAAAAAAAGCTGTTTCTGGCAGGATGCTCGCCTGCTTGGGGATGCTGTGAACAGATAGCATGGCCTGGCACACGAAAAGGTGTGGCACGGCACCTCGACTGATCAGGTCCAAAACCACAAATACCACGGAACCTTGGCGCATCCTTGACACTTCTAGCATCTATTGGCAGCACCTACTAGTAGGCAAGCACTGTCTGCTGATGGCCGTCGTAAATTGCAAAAACAGGTTTTAAATGCAAAGCATTCCTTGGTGAAACCGCCCCCCTCGCATATTGAAAGTTAAACAGTCGGTTTAGTTTCTTCTGAATGTGCACCGTCTGAAAATTGACCTGTGACGTTACAGAGCAACTACCAACATTGCAGAGTAGCCACTGATGCCACGAGCCACTCCACTACGAAGGGGCGGGGTATATCTCTTCTCCACGCGCTGCGAAAAAATGCGCGAGAGAAAAGTAAAGAAATTACATCCTAAGCTATAAATAATATTGGTCTAAAAATTGTTGTTGTGGGAAGTTTATTTGTTCTTTTTGTGTCCTGTGCAGGCTTTTTCAAAAGCTACTTAACTTAGCTGCTATTTAAAAGCTACCATGTCGTCTACGTTTTATTGTAGAGTCACCTTAATGAGAGGATGTGGAATTTTGTTGAAAATAGCTGGTGTGAGAAAGGTGGAGAATTGTGCAGCAACTATTTGTTATTTGATACGAATATGTATGTTTTTCAAAAAATACCTATTTGCTTCAAATCTGCTTTGAACTTAAAATTCACTATTCACAGATGCCTAGCAATATACTAGTTTTCAGTTTTGGGCATATTATAAGAAGGAAGGAAGTACAAACCATGTTGAAATGAATATATGATATATTCATTTTAAAATGGTTTTTGCTTTCTTTTGTGGAGTAGCCATGAGAGGGAGGTTGTAAAAATTTAGTCCCTTCTTGCGTAGGATTTGCTTGAACTTGGTGTTTATCTGCAGCTTATTTGAAAGAAAGAGTAACCAAATCCTTTCCACACACTATCCGCTGCACATGTCAGTAAAAAGAGAAAAATATAAAATAAAATTTGGATGTTGGGTCTTTACGCAATGTAAGGCCACACTGCCCCCGAGACATGCCTAACGCGTCTATGGCTTAGATGTGCGGTGTAATTCGCAAATGCAATATGACTGCTAACTTGAGCGTGCATCATAAAGTAATGATTACACAGCTGGACACTGCTAGATTGCTTCATCATTTCGAAATGGATGAGGATGAAGACTGATCCCATTATGTCAGTTCAATACTCGTGCATGTTGGATTTTGCCTCAAGTGCTCCAAACTGTGGCGTGCTAACATACTCGTCCACCAATCTTCCCAGTATATGCTTTGTCAGAAGCAAATTCAAGATATAGCAACATTATGTTCTCTATTCCCATTGGGCAAGTAAGGATAAAACAAGCACATAGGGTGGGGCTGCTACCGCCAAAGGCTTCTTTGTTTCATCTTCCCTG
Source organism: Ixodes persulcatus (assembly GCA_013358835.2). Classification (NCBI taxonomy): domain Eukaryota; kingdom Metazoa; phylum Arthropoda; class Arachnida; order Ixodida; family Ixodidae; genus Ixodes; species Ixodes persulcatus. Next base: position 54,845 of record JABSTQ010008933.1, read on the forward strand.
ATGTGTAAAAAATATTTAAACCTACCGTGATAACTCACTCTCTTTCATTCTGTTCCATTTTGTTTTCCCCTGTTTAGCTCGAGGGAAGCTGGTGCAATCATGCACCGCTTTCTGCATAAACTGACTTTATGAAAAGTGTCACGGTACCTTTGAGGTCTCTCTTTTAACGAGAGGCCTGAGTAACGCTGCCCCTAACTAGAGGTGGCATGTTCTCCTGTGTGGAAATCCTCTTTTCCCGCCTAGTCGAAATTGTACAGCCAAAAGTACAGCTGTTGCGTGGCTGTCCTTCGACGCTCCACGGGTGCAGTCGCAGAACATCAGGCTCATGAGCCCAGGGCACCTGGTTCGAGTCCCAGTGGAGGACACATGCGTTCGTTGTTTTAGATAACTAAAAAGTAAATCAGTTCTTTATTGTTATAATCTGTGTATCCTTTTATATACTGTTTACACTTTCGTGGTTTAGTTGCCGTGATGTCAGTCTGTCACGCCTGGGAGGTACGCGGAGCCAGTAGAGACAAGAAGGCCAGTGAAGGATGAGAATAAAGGAATATATATTTACAAAAAGAAGAAGAAAGGAAAGAAAAAGATAACTAGAAGTAGTGCATAAGTAAGTCCCCAGTCGATCCACTCACGGACACTTGCACGTGGTTGGGGGGTTGGGGCTCAGTGCTCGGATACCGGACTGGCGGAACGATGTCCCAGGCTGAGTCCAGTTCCTTGGAGCGTAGCCCAGGCTTGCCCGGTGCGTCGCCGAGAGCTCGTTCCTTGGCTCGGTGCGTCGCCGATACCTCGTTCCTTGCTCGGTTCGTCGCCGAGAGCTCGTCTTTGGTTCGGTGCGTCGCCGAGACCTCGTTCCTTGGCTCGGTGCGTCGCCGAGACCTCGTTCCTTGGCTCGGTGCGTCGCCGAGACCTCGTTCCTTGGCTCGGTGCGTCGCCGAGACCGGAAGCTCCGGCCGATTCCAAAGGATCCCGACCGCTTCTCTCCTCGAGCCCCGTTGCTTCTCTTCTTCTTCCTTCCTTCTAGTGGCACACCCGTGACACTGCCTCCCCACTTTTGAGAAGATCGCCTTGAGATCTTCTATCTTCCTGGCGTCTTCAGTTGGCTCTGCTTGATGCCGTGGAACGGCGCGCGCCTCGCATGCGCTCTGGCCGTTTTAATTCACTGCAGCATTGCTCACTGGCAACACCTGGTTCGCTGTTCAAGTTCACATGTACCACACGACGAACTTCATGCCACAAAGATCAACTTTCCGGTTGAGTCACACACACACAAACACAATATATATCAACAAAACAAAAACAAAAAAGGACCCCGACCCTGGCATGTCACCGAGATTAGTTTACACCACCCCCAACGACAACAACAAAAAAAAAAACCAATGCATCTACACAATCCAAGAATCATTTCCGAAAACCTGGTTCTCGTCTTAAGTCCGACTTAAAAAGTCTGCGCCGACGTTATCACACCCCTTGAAATACTCCACATAAAAATCGTAATCTTGCATGCAGCTTCATGCTCCCTCACTCCCGCTCTTCGTCCCATTTCACGCTATTGTCAAGATGTATCTTTTTCTGGAGCTTGATTTTGGGGCGATGGGGCCGATGAGGTCACTGGCCATCCTTTGAAATGGCATCGCAATCGTCGGCATGGTCCCTAAGGGTGGTTTGCCCACTCTTCCTTTTTGCACCATTCTCTGGCAGATGGCGCACGAGCGAACGTATCTTTTGACGTCACTTTGCATTCCGGGCCAGAAGAATTCTTCTGCCACTAGCCCCACAGTGTTACTTACTCCCTGGTGCCCTGACCTCAAACCATTATGAGCCATCGCCATGACCGCTTGCCTTAAGTTCTTTGGAAGCACCAACTGCTCCGTTCTTCTACCGGAGCTGTACGTACAATCTCTGTACAACACCCCGCTTCTCATAAAGAATGCATACTTCGTCCTTCCTCTATGCTTTTGGACGATCTTTCCGACGCTGTCGAAGCATTTATTCAGAGTTGAATCATTTTTCTGCGCTCCTCGCAGCTCCTCTGAGGTGGTACGCAAGGGTAAAACTTGTGGGACTTTTAATTCGGGAGGCGGTGGTAGCGATTGCTTCCAACCCGTCTTGGCATGCACCGCTCCTGATGTGTTTAAGGACTTTTCTTCGCCATCTCCCAACAAAGTCGCTTGTCTGGACGTTACCTGGGCTTGCTTCGCATGATCCAATCTCATTCCATTTTCTTTCTCATCAAGAGGTTTGGACACGATTACACCAGTTTGACTCGATTGCTTTTCTGAGTCCCAATTTGGATCTGGATCGTTGACGTCTCGTACCGGTGGTACATTGCCCAACACCAGATCGTAAAGAGGATCCCTCACACATTTTGCGATTAGTTTTCCTGTGAAATATGGCGTGCGGACCATAATCTCAGCTTCCGGAAGATATCTTATTGTCTTGTCCAGGAGACACACCGGTTTCAGCGTTCCTGTCAACGCTTCTTTTGGGACCAACTCTTGGCGAACTATTACCGTGTTGCAGCCAGTGTCTCTCAATACAGATACCCTGCGGCCACCCACATATCCCTCCACAACTGGCAAATTCTCACTTAGAAATCTCAGAGGGTGTCCCACTACCGTATTGACAACGGGTATTTTCTCTCCATTCCTGAGCGTAACAAAGCCGGCATCGATCTCGGTTGACTTATTTCCCCGTGGGTCAGCCCACAAGCATGACGCTTGATGTCTCTCGCTTGGTTTGGACGTACAGTCTTCGGCCCTGTGCCCAGTCCTACCACAGTTCCAACACTTCGGGGCTTGAATCATTGGCGGACGACTGCGGCAATTTTCCGCTTTATGGCCGATCCTGTTGCAAATAAAGCAACGCAACCCTCTTCTGCCTGCACTAGTTATTGTATCTCCGGGCGATGCCGCATTCGAATTCTTAGCTGGCTCGTCACCTTTGAGCTTGCTGGTGCCGGGCTGAACCTGCGCCTCAAGAAATACATCTGCTTTTGATGCCACTTCGTCCAGGTCTCGGCATTCTCGCTCTCGGAGGAATACTGATAACTTGCTAGAGCACGTTACTAGGAACTGCTCCACCAAGACCGCATCACGTAGGGCTTCGAAAGTCTTTGCTACTTCCGCCATCTCTACCCACCTATCGAAATAACCCGCTAGACGGGCGGCAAACTGCCTCCTTGTTTCTCCATCCTCTGGCTTTGCCTCTCTGAACCTTTCCCTGTACCCCTCTTTTGTGTAGCGGAACCTCTGCAGTAAGGCCAGCTTTACTCGCGTGTAATCCAGCGCGTCCCCGGGAGACAGCCGCCCCACCACTGTCAGTGCTTCCCCGGTCAGGCACAAACTAAGAGTTGTCGCCCACTTCTGTTGCGGCCATCCTAGTCCGGTTGCTGTTCGCTCGAACCGCTTCAGATAGGCGTCCAAATCGTCTCTTCCCTCTTTAAATTGAGGGATTAACTTGTGCGGACTACCAACTTGTGCTTGTCCGCCTGCCTCTCCTTCACCATTATTATGGTTTCCTTCCTGGCTGGCCGCCGCGCCTTGCTGTACAGCTAATTTTAGTCGAAGTACCTCTTGTTCTTTATCTAATCGTAGGCATTCGCCTTCACGTTCTAGCCTTGCGGCATCACGCTCTCGTGCCCTCTCGGCTCTCTCCTCTTTAATTCTCTCTCTTTCCTCCTCCACCCATTTCTTAAGCTCGGCTCCCTGGTAGCCCAACTCTTTTCCTGCCGCAATCAAACTTTGTGTATCCATCACGTCCAACTCAGCTCCACTGATTCGTCCGCACCCAACCGGCGTGATTAAGTGTATGGAAAGATGGTGGATCCTGGCAGGCTCGCCAATTTGTCACACCTGGGAGGTACGCGGAGCCAGTAGAGACAAGAAGGCCAGTGAAGGATGAGAATAAAGGAATATATATTTACAAAAAGAAGAAGAAAGGAAAGAAAAAGATAACTAGAAGTAGTGCATAAGTAAGTCCCCAGTCGATCCACTCACGGACACTTGCACGTGGTTGGGGGGGTTGGGGCTCAGTGCTCGGATACCGGACTGGCGGAACGATGTCCCAGGCTGAGTCCAGTTCCTTGGAGCGTAGCCCAGGCTTGCCCGGTGCGTCGCCGAGAGCTCGTTCCTTGGCTCGGTGCGTCGCCGATACCTCGTTCCTTGCTCGGTTCGTCGCCGAGAGCTCGTCTTTGGTTCGGTGCGTCGCCGAGACCTCGTTCCTTGGCTCGGTGCGTCGCCGAGACCTCGTTCCTTGGCTCGGTGCGTCGCCGAGACCTCGTTCCTTGGCTCGGTGCGTCGCCGAGACCGGAAGCTCCGGCCGATTCCAAAGGATCCCGACCGCTTCTCTCCTCGAGCCCCGTTGCTTCTCTTCTTCTTCCTTCCTTCTAGTGGCACACCCGTGACACAGTCTATTGAGCAACAGTAAACTTGTGATTGCTTTTTATAACATTGAAACCAGCCCCTCAATGCATTCTGCATTAAAAGTGTTCGCACCTTTGGGAAGTGGATGAGCTAATAGGTGTTTGTTTCTACTGACCAGAAGATAGTTCTGGGTTGTGGTCGTACACTTGGGTAAATTATACTTTGTAATGGTAAGTTAATTACAATTACTTTGCTTCAAAAGTACTTTAATTACAATTAAAAACACCAGTGTACAGAAAGTAATGAATTATAATTACACATTGCCACTGTACGAAGTAAGGCAATTTCTTCACAATTATTTTTCTTTTTGCTAGCAGTCTTCAATGATGTTGATGTGACATCATTTCTTTATGCGCTAAAATATAATTGCCGATTCTTTTCTTCGCTGTTGAGTGCCCAGTATACGACGTTAGATGTGTTTGTGTCTTTATTTAGCCGGTTCTAGGCATATGTTAGGCCGCCAAGTACCGAGTATAATCTGAGTCCTTGTCCACTGTTCGGCTACACTAAGATTAGGGAGTTCTAGTAGATAATATTTGCTCTCTGATAACTAGAACTCCCTACTAGGGTTATTCACGTTCTGTGTCATCACCCACTAACATAGCCACCAAACGATAAATCCAAAGTTTTATTCGTGACCGTTGTGAAAAATGCAAGGCATAGCAAACTTGCCAATAAGATAGCCGCTTCTGGCTTTGTCGACCATGCTTACATGTGCTGACTCAACATTAAAAGGCTGTCTGGCGTCAAGTAAATACACCCCATTGTTAGTGTTCCATTGACCATGGCAAATCATTGTTAAAACAATCTAATAATGTAAGCAGGAACTGAAATAACCAGAGTAATAATTTCAACATTATATTATGCTGAAAGTATTTTTATTTTTTATTTTCGCGAATCGAAGTCATCTCGCTTGAACTTCTTTTTATGTGCATCTTCAGGGCGCGTCTGAATGTGCTCCCTATCCAGCATTGCTCCGCGAGGTGGACCTTTTGCATTTTACGTCCCCGCGAGCTTCCAGTTCAAATAGAGGCCAAACAATCCCCATCCTAACGAGGCCCCATGAAAAGCCAAATAAAAAAATCAGACCAATGCTCGTGACGCCCGCCTTAAAGATCAGTTTGCAAAATATCAGTGGAAGACTTTTCAATCTCCTGTAAGCCGGCCGCATACCTATAATATGTTGAATAGCGCAGAAGAATTACCCTCTCTAAATCTCCAACGTCTTCGTTTGTATAGCATTTAAGCGTCCAAGCACTGATGGCATACAGAAGCTCTGGAATTCTAACAAAAAGGCGCTACTCGAAGTTGCTTGGGACGCAAGGCCTTTGTTTGTAAAAATGAATAGGGTCTATATAATCGGCGAGGGCAACTCTGCTTAATTTTTTCTATTTTGGGGGGTGTGACTGTTTTCAGCGTAATCAGCAACGCTGAATCACGGGTAAAACTTTTTTCTGCTATACTATACCTTTATAGTACTTTTCATCCGGGCAAAGAATGCCGAGTCACTGGGCTGTGGACGCAGGCACGTCGTATGATATTTCGCGGAGGACAGCCATTGCGCCTGCTCAGATGGTGTTCCACAGCCCAGCCCCTCAAAAAATTGTAGCTCTCTGAGGCCGTTTATGTTAAAGGTATATATTTTTGTACATATTCGGTGTTAAAGTTGACTGCAGATTCTAAATTGCACTCGAGAGCAACGGCAACATTGGTTGCGTCAACAATATGACGTGTCTTTTCTCCCGCAGTACACATGGCTGGCTCAGTTGCACAAGAACTGCGGACCATAGATAAAGATAAGAAAACGCAGGATAAAGCAGAGAGTAGCTCTTCCTGTCACCTAGCAATAATAATTTATTTTGGGTCAAATGTTTGAGACAATATGCCCTTTAGGCAAAGTCTTGACACTTTCAAAGCCCCACAAGCTGGCAGGACATTTAGGCAGGCATCCAAAACTTTTTATCATCTCAGTGACGTTATAAAGCTTAGCGGCAGTGTGATGAAATAATGAAAGAAGTTGTTGTAATTCAAATTTTCGCAATTACTGCTGCTGAAGAGTAATTAAATTAATTTTTGCCTAAAAGTAATGATTTACGATTACAAACTATGCACAAAAGTAATTAAATTGCTGTAATCAGTGACAGTAATTCAATAGACCGATCTCACCAGCCGTTCAGCGCATGCGTGGCGCCGCCATAACTTTAGTTCACAGAACGCAGGGTGCAGTGCACGAGATCGCTCGTGGCGTCTCGTGCTTTGCTCGCGCAGACCCGCAGCGGGGTTGTGGCCCGTGCAGAAAGACTAGAGTTCCCTTGATGCATCGCGGCAGCGGCGGCGTAGCTAAACTGGCTGGTGAGTTCGGTCTATTACTCTAATTGAATTACTACCTAATGTATAATATACCAACAGTCACTTTTCTCCGCTTCCTAAATTTTCTGTGTCTACATTGAGTTCTACGGCAGCTCCTTCAGTGGAGAAGACGCTGCTAGCGAAGTGAGAACTCTCATCGAGCGGTGCCACAGTGTTGAGCTCCAGGTTGTGGCCATCACAAGTGACATGGGCAGTGGGAACCGTGCAATGTGGAAACAGTTCGGCATACACACTGGCAGATACAGCAGAACCGTGAGCCTGATTCCCCACCCGCAAGTACCTGGGGAGCAGATTGCTTTCCTAGCCGACGTACCCCACCTCATCAAGAACCTGAATGGGCACCTGGTGCGTGGCCAAACTATAACGCTGCCAGCAGATGTTGTGGCCGCTAACGGGCTTCCATGTTCAACTGCTAAGTTGCTGAGTTACAGAAGAACCTCGCCTTCAAGTTGGCCCCCAAACTTCGTTCCGAGCTTCTGGACCCGAACCACTTCGAGAAGATGAAGGTGAGCAAGACATTCATAGTGATGACCTGGGCCGGCTTGCTAGAACCAGCGTTTTAGCTGAGACTGGCAGCGGCAGCAGCACAGAAAGCAGCAGCATTTTAAGACGTCCCTTGCATCATTGCAGATAAGAGAAAAAAAAACGCTGTTGGTGACATCGTCAGCTGTGTCAGCAGCCGAGATCTTACAAGCGCCATCACCGGACATCGCTACCCAGCCGTGGACGTCCTTGACTGGTTTAACCACCACCCCTGCCATCGGCGGTGTCATCGCTGGACCAAGTTATAAAAGCTGCGACGGCGACCGGTCATTTCACTGGCAGCGGCAGGAGCACAGAAAGCAGCAGCATTTTAAGACGTCCCTTGCATCACTGCAGATAAGAGAAAAAGAAAACGCTGTTGGTGACGTCGTCAGCTGTGTCAGCAGCCGAGATCTTACAAGCGCCATCACCGGACATCGCTACCCAGCCGTGGACGTCCTTGACTGGTTTAACCACCGCCCCTGCCATCGGCGCTGTCATCGCTGGACCAAGTTATAAAAGCTGCGACGGCGACCGGTCATTTCACTGGCAGCGGCAGCAGCACAGAAAGCAGCAGCATTTTAAGACGTCCCTTGCATCATTGCAGGTCAGTTGTTCACTTACCTTTTTGCACCAAAACTTTACTGTCTCTGCTGTGCTGCTGCCGCTAAAAGTGCTAAAAGTGCTGTCAAAGTGTGATTGAGTGTGATTATGAATCAAAACATTCAGTGTCCTGTGTGCAATGATGCGTTTACTGAATCATCTAGCTCTATCACGTGCAGTGATTGTGGAAGCAGATACCACACTGGAAAGTGCGCAGGGATTAACGCTAACACTATCAAAAAGAAGGGTGAAGTTTATCGCAAGAGTTGGCGTTGCCCGGCATGCAGACGAACCGAATCGCAGCCACGGCTATCGCAAAAGCTGTCCGATAAACCAGAAGGGCAGGATATATGTGCATGGCTAAAAAACATCAATGACAAGCTCGATCAGCTACTTTCCCTGAAGGAGACGGTTGAGAGCATTGAAGACACCATACAGTTCTTGAGTGACACGTTCGATGACCTTCAGGTACGAGTAAAAAAAAACGAACAGGATGTCGCGGACATGAAACAGAGGCTAGAAAAGATCCGAGACCCGAGATGATGAGGTTGCACACCTAATCAACGAAGTCGACAATCTTGAATGGAGGAGCCGACGGCTTAATCTTGAATTTCATGGAATACAACAAACTGCAAACGAAGATCTGCTCGGTAAAATAAACACACTGGCAGCAGAGATCGAAATTCCACAACTCCTGGAAAGTGACATCGTGTCAATTCCCCATCAACCAATTAATAAAAATAAGATACCGGGTGTAATCTGTCGTTTCGCGAAGCAAGCTCAACGAGATGTGTGGTGGCAAAACAGGAAGAAAATCCGCAGTTTGGATGAAAACTGCTTCGTAATGAAAAATCTAACAAAGAGAACACGTGCTTTGTTGTTTGAGACAAAAAACTGGGCAAAGACAAAAGACATCAAGTATGTGTGGCACAGCAACGGACGAATTCTTGCGCGCAAGACTGACGGGGAGCGAGCAATGGTGATTTCTTCCCTTTGTGACATAGAGAAACTTAGTTAAAAGGCAAAGAGGAATAACTAACAAAATGACGTGCACACTCGGTGAATCGTATGTACTACCACATGCTTTTGAAAATAATTTAGATAAAGCTTATTTGAGGTCTTTTAAATGCTTTCACTTGAACGTAAGATCCATCAAAATTAAAGAATCGGATCTATGCCTCTTTTTTCAGCAGTTAGACCAGGTGTTTGACGTAATAATATTAACCGAAACATGGTCCACGGATGACACGAACATTTTTCGTCTTCCTTCATATTCCACATTTTATTTAAATCGCGGTAGTGGTCGCGGTGGTTGAATATGTATTTTAGTGAAAAATATTTACAGTTGTGTGCTATTAGAACACTATTGCACCATTACAACTGATTATCAGTTTCTGGCACTCCAGTTGCAAAATACAGTACTTGCTGTTTGTTATCGTCCCCCCAATGGTATGATAATGCCCTTTTTGAATTACTTAGAATCATTTTTTTATTTCACAAATAATAATAACTTCGATTTGATTTGTGGTGGTGATATAAATATAAATATGCTAACGAATGACTCTACAAAAACTAAGCTAGATGTTTTGCTGAATTCCTATGGTCTTTTGAACGTGATCAACCTTCCAACGAGAGTTACACCAAATTCAACATCATTAATTGATATCTTTGTTAAAAATATAAGCGTAGACAGAACTAAAGCTGGGGTATTTATTTACGACTTAAGCGATCACCTACCTATATTTATATGCACAAA